>BJCM01263973.1:0-12273 GCA_018326385.1 Flaveria bidentis
AACTGTTACTGGCTTCACATCATCCATCCTATAGTTACTTAGTACCTTCTCCAAGTAAGACCTTTGAGATAGCTTCAATACCCTGTGCTCTTTGTTTTGTAATCTCCATGCCCAATATCTTCTTTGCTTCACCTAGATCTTTCATCTCAAACTCTAACATCAACATCTTCTTAGTAGCTTCAACTTCCTCCAAGTCTGAACAAGCCACCAACATGTCATCAACATACAACAACAAATATACAAATTTGTTCTTACTGTATTCTTTAAAATACACACAACTATCATAGTTGCTCCGGTTAAACCTATTAGTCACCATATGTTTATCAAACCTTTTATACCACTGTATAGGGGATTGCTTCAGCCCATATAAAGACTTCTTAAGAAGATATACTTTATCTTCTTGCCCTTTAACCTCAAACCCCTCCGACTGCTTCATATAGATAGTTTCATCTAGCTTCCCATGCAAGAATGCAGTCTTCACATCTAACCGATGTAGCTTCATATCCATAGAAGCTGTCAATGACAACATAACCCTGATAGATGAATGTTTCACCACAGGTGAGAATATTTCATTATAATCCACACCTGGCTACTGTGTAAACTCCTTAGCTACAAGTCTAGCCTTGTACCTAGGAAGTTCACCTTCAGAAATCCCATCTTTCAGTTTGAACAACCATTTACATAACAAAGGCTTGTGACCCTCAGTTTATCAACCAGCTCCTATGTGCCATTTTTATACATAGATTCCATCTCTTCTTCCACGGCTTTACACCATTTTTCACTTTCTTTTATAGAAATTGCCTCAGAGTATGACAATAGTTCATAAATGCTTTCTTCTTCAGCAGCAACAAAGGCCAATGCAGACAAATCCATCCCCTCTTTAAACCTGAGAGGAGGTATCACTTGTCTCCTCTGTCCATCCCTAGCCAATTGGTAATCATCCATACCATCTCCCTGGCTACCAGAGGTACCTTGATCAACACCTTTATCATTCACACCTTGCTGCTCCACCTCAATCTGAACCCCACTCTGATCTTCAACCTTTGACTTTCCTTTTTCTTGAATGTCTTTATACATGACATTCTCTTGAAAAATAACATCTCTGCTCATTATCACTTCAGGTCTGTCCCCTTCTAGCCTCCATAACCTATACCCTTTAACACCCTCAGGGTATCCTAGAAAGACATATTTACAGGCCCTAGGTTCTAACTTCCCTTGGCTAACATGAGCATAAGCCAAAGATCCAAACACCTTAATTTCTCCATAGTCACTCTTTCTTCCTGACCATGCCTCTATAGGTGTCTTCATGTCTAATGTTGTTGATGGAGACTTATTGACCAAATATGCTGCAGTTGAAACAGCTTCAGCCCAGAACATCTTGGGTAAACCGGAACTAGCAAACATGCACCTCACATTTTCAAGCAAAGTTCTATTCATCCTCTCAGCCAAACCATTCTGCTGAGGAGTCCCTAACACAGTTCTATGTCTAGCAATACCATGAGTTTTACAAAACTGATTAAACTCATGACTGCAAAACTCCAACCCATTATCAGTTCTCAGCTTCTTGACTGTCCTTTTAGTTTGAGTTTCCACCAGTACTTTCCATTCCTTGAATTTACTGAAAGCATCACTCTTATTATTTAAGATAACCACCCAAACTCTTCTTGAAAAATCATCAATCATGGTCATAAAGTATCTAACCCACCCAAAGAATCAACCTTAGCAGGACCCCATAAATCAGAATGAATGTAGTCTAATACCCCACTTGTGATATGTCTAGCCTTTGTAAACTTTACTCTCTTGTGTTTACCAAGAATACAAGTTTCACAAAAACCAAAATCACAATTATGCAGCTCAGTCATGACCTGTTGCTTTTACAACTCCACCAGTCTCTAATGACTGATATGACCAAGCCTCCTATGCCATAGCATAGCCTTAGAACTACTATCACCTGAGGCAGATGCCACCTGAGGTTCTACTACACCAGCACTATCTAGCAAGTAGATATTACTCTTTCTTCTACTTCCAAAAAATACTACCATTGACCCTTTTATTACCTTAGCCTTACCATTTCTAAGACTAACATGGTAACCAGAACTCTCCAACAACCCTAAGGACAACAAGCTTCTTTTAAGACTAGGAATATACCTTACATCATGAAGATCCACTTCCATGCCATTCTTTATTTTCAGAGTCACTGTACCATGACCCACAATCTTACAAGGCCTATCATCCCCTAGCTTTACTGATCCAAGATCTTCAATCTCCAGTTCTATAAAGAACTCCTTCACCAGTGTCATATGAAATGAACACCCTGAATCCATAATCCACTCATCCTCCTTGCCACTGCTTGTGACAGCCAACACATCTGCACTTTCATATCCATCAGAGGAATCATCATGTGCATTGTGTCCAGGATGAGTTTTTGATCCACTTGATTCACCTTTCTTTCTTTTCAAGTCAGGACAATTTTTCTTGAAGTGTTTTTCAGATCCACACACATAACACCTCCTCTTATACTTGGACCAGGATTTTGAGACACTTCTTTACTTGAAGTTTCTTTGTTTAGATCTTCCCCTGACTACCAAGCCCTCTCTACCATCTTCCTTATAATCAGTTTTTTCTTCAATTCCTTTGAATTGAGAGCTGCTAGCACTTCTTCCATGGTAAGAGTGTCCCTACTATACATCAAAGTATTCACAAAGTGCTCATAAAAGGATGGCAAAGATGTCAAGAATATGATTGCTTGGTCTTCATCATCTAACTCAACTTCGATGTTCTCAAGATCCAACACCAACTTATTGAATTCATTAGTATGATCTTCAATTGACTTCCAATGAGCCATTTGGAATATGTACAATCGCTTCTTGAGATACAATCTGTTCGCAAGAGACTTCGTCATGTACAAACTTTCCAATTTCGCCCAGAACCCTACAACAGAAGTCTCCTTCGATACTTCTTTGAGTACTCGATCCCCCAAGTTCAAGGTGATTGAACTGTGTGCCTGTTCTAGCATCTCCATATTCTCCTTGTCTGACATTGTGTTCGACAACTTGGATTCTCCGGCCAAGGCATCCACCACTTCCTTGGTGAACAATTAATGCCTTTATCTTTAACCGCCACAACCCGAAGTCGTTCTTTCCGTCAAATTTCTAAACTTTGGACTTCTTAGACACCATTGTTGTCGCCGATCGATCTTTGATTGAATCTTGTTTCTCAATTGAGCCACTAACCAGACTCTGATACCAATTGTTACAAAACTAATTGAGAATACGAACGCGGAATATCAACAATAAAAAGATGATACAAGAAAGAATAAAGCCGTGAACAAGAACTTTCAAATGATTATTATGATTAGAATGATTTCGGATACCTCACCGATTACATCTTACCCTTATTTATTGTGTTTAACTAACTATAACGGACACTCAATAAATATAGAAAATTTACAATAAGGACCCTAAACTAAATCTTCCGAACAGAAATAACCCTTCGGAAGATAAACATACTTCGGAAGAACTCCAAAGTACACTTCAAATCCCTTTCGAAGCAAACATAACCTTCGGAAGAAATCAACTTAGCTTCAAAAGAATTATGTTAAGCTTCGGAAGAAACTTAACTTCGGATGTTACCACATGTTTTGGCTTTTAATACTTCACATAAGTTATTATATATGATCAAACTAGGAAACATGTAAAAACAATAATATAATTAGACTCACTTATATAATTAAGCATGTAACCTAGTCTCTTTTGATTTTGATAGGACAAGTAGTAATGGGAAGGAAACACATTTTATATGTTGACAAACAAGCTACTGTTTCTCAAAACGAATCAAATAAGGCGGCTATTTATCCGGAGTTGATAACAAATCTCAAACGAAGAGTAAGATAAGCGCTTTAGCTACATATCATCAAAAAGAACTCTAGTCATCGCCCATCAGTTGAGGCACTGATAAGATGGCTCCAATGTCGTGTGCATTCTTTACAAAGATGACATTTAATCTCAAAAATTTCAAAGCTCTCCTTATTTACTAAAAGGTGGTTGTATATACAACAAAATTTTGACCACACAATTAATATAAGAGGGAAAGTTAACTCTAAAAAGCATCATCTAGATTTCATTTGACCAATAGAAGAAGAGATGTAACAGATATTGTTCATTAGATTTTAAATCGGGTAACTACCCTTTTTAATAGTGAAAATCTGTGTTGATATGATGCATGCATGTGTGTTTTCTGAAGCTCAGACATAACACACAACTTTTCAAAATTGAATCCTTGGTTTTTAGCTTATGACATAATCTAAAATGTTAAGATCCCTATGTCTGAGTTCTAAAAAATCGTCTAAGCACGTAGAAACATTGGTAGATATATTTCATAGCAAATTCTACAACATATACCATGTCATAATTCATAGAAAAATTTATAGCAAAAGGTGTCGCTTATAAATATCCAAAATAATATATATTGGTTGTAACATCCGGTCTTAAACACCACTAATATTGTCCGCTTTACCCAAGAGCAGTTTACGAATTTGCTTTTGTTTGCCCAGGTGAAAACTTCTCAGGGAGGTTACCCAACCCAAGATTGTTGCCAATTCAGTTGAGTACGCTTAACTGTGGAGTTCTCCTCTCATTTATAGCTAATATACCCAAAATGCATTGGTTATGTTAGAGACATAACATTCCTTATGAACCAGTAATCTCTCCTGCCAACGACCAATGTGAGATTTTCCTAGAGTGTTACAAACACCCCCGCTATACTCATCGTCCTCGATGAGGTTTGACCTACCATCCTATCTATAGATGTGGGATTTGCCTAAGGTGCCCCTCTGAAAACCCTCGGAGACTCACCATTCCTGATAAGGTTTGCCCCACCATCTTGAACTGCATATGAGTAGCTTTAATACCATTCTGTAACATCTAGCCTCGCACACCACCAATATTGTCTGTTTTGCTCACGAGAAGCTCACGGATTTGTTTTTGGTTGCCCGGGTGAAAACTTTCCACGGAGGTCACCTATCCCAGGATTGTTGTCACTTGAGTACGTTTAACTGTGAAGTTCTCCTCTCACTCACAGCCAATACACCCAAAATGTGTTGGTGATGTTAGAGGAATGACATTCCTTATGAACCATGATTCTTTTCTGTCCACGGTCGATGTGGGATTTTCCTTGAGTGTTACATTGGTAGTAACATTTCCTTGTAAAAATATATCATTCTCTTTGTCATTAAAACCATCAAAAATATGTTTCTATATATTTTATAGATATATATTAGTGATGGCTAATTGTAGATCAATTCCATAGACGCATTGCTATGTGCTTACAATGAGCTTAATTAGTCGTAACAAATGTTGTCGTAGATTTTTACCTCTCAACTATACATTGATCATTTATATGTCCTGTGTTCTCGTCATGAAAGTTTTTAGCCATCTACACTCCTAAATCCTTAAGTCGTTAGGGGTTGTGTAATGCCTCAGTGAGGAGGGCGTGGCTTACCAACTCAATAGTCACGATTACACCGACCCTATGGCGTTATACAGGGTTTGGATATGAGTTGTACTTCCGGTCACGATCATTGGATGTTGCTTACATTAAATATCAACTAGAAGTTTAATCAGATTATTTCATGTTAACATTTTATTTTTACTCTCACTAATCCATTACACTTCTACCGACTATGATTGTAACCCTAAATGGTTAAACTTTTTGATTACTCTAAAGTGGTATTTGTTTTTTCAAAAAAGGTCTTCCTGACCTTTTTTGTCTGCGCCTTCTGCGCCACGCAGACCACACAACAACATTGAGATATGTAGACTGTTTGTTTTTTTGAAAGATTTTTCATTAAAAAAGGTATTTTGACATCTTTTTGTTATAGACCTAAAACTTAGCTTCAAACATTTTCTCTTATCTTCTCAAACTCTTAACAAATCAACTCCTTTCAACTTCTACCCCCAAGGTCCGGTCGACTACCTCCACCCCTTCCTTACATCGCCACCACACCACTACCCATGTTACGTGTCGTCTCCATCACACCCCCACCCGCTGTTACATGTTGTCGCCGTCGCACCCAGCCCCATGTTACGTGTCATCGTCGCCGCACTCTCCCCCTCACGTCGCACACAACCCATCTTCCCTTCGCTGCCGCGCACACAATTCCTCCCGCCGCCACCGCTTCCACACGTAACATATCAGATGGTTATAATGTCATGTGAGCTTGTCGGAGGAGAGTAGTTAGTCGAGTAGGGTTTCCGACTTGCCAGAGGAGAGGAGGAGTTGGTCGGCCTTGTTGTCGGTGTCTGCGATGGTTACAAAAACAACTTTCTGACGAGTTTTGGCGGTGACCAGATCAAGATGGTTATGATATCAGAAGTTAAAAACTAAACAATATTTTTCTTGCAAACTGCAGAGCTTTTGTGCATCTCTTTTTTTAGATATCTACAAATGTGATCGATCCACATACTATAAATATTTTACCTCTGAAAACACAAACTATACCTAAGTTTACAGTTGATATAAAATTAATTAAAATGTTACTCTTTCATATATTATAAATATATATAAATATTATTGCAATAATAATAAGTTACTAATGCCTATGTTTGAAAGGTATTTACACGCGCCTAGAGAGATGCGCGTAAGTATGGTGATGTAAATTGCATGGATCGTGTCTAAGAGTCCAAATACGGTGGCTTGCGATCTACGTTATCTTTAAGCTACACCGCCGGCGTCGTCACCGGCCGTCAACTTTCCTCTCATCACTTGTTCAATTCATTGACACCCACGTAACTATACTAAACACGTACTAGCTATATAAAACCTTTTTTCACATCATTTTCAGACTGATATTTCTTCATTAAACTCACACGTACATATATATACATATTACAAGAGAGAAAGAGAGAGAGAAAGAGAGAGTTAAGGATTGAGAGGGAGAGCTCGAGGCGGTGAACGATGGCGTCGTCGAGCGGGGGTGTTCCACCGGGGTTCCGGTTTCACCCGACGGATGAAGAGCTTTTGCACTACTACTTGAAGAAGAAGGTGTCGTTTCAGAAGTTTGATATGGATGTTATTAGAGAAATTGACTTGAACAAGGTTGAGCCATGGGATCTTCAAGGTAATTAGTTTTATGATTAAGTTAATTGTATATATTATATACTTGTAAGAAGAATATTAAATTAGATACATCATATATGCTTATATACATGAGTGATTGAGTGTGTCATATGTCTTCCCTTTCTCTGGTTGTATCTGGAATTTAGTTAGGTCACTTTTCGTATTTGTTGTTTGTTTTAACATTTTTATTGTAGACTGTATAATTATATCTTCTTAAACTTGTTATTATAGATCATCTGAATTAAGTAACAATTTGTATAAATTTTATGTAATGTTTTCCTTGTGTATTACTTTTTGCTAATTAAATGTCAATTAGACTGACTTATAAGAACAAAGATTAGGTTATAATTTAGTTTAGTGAAAGATAATAATAGGAAAACAAGAAATTTTAAATGACTTAAATGATGTTTTTGAGTTAATAAAATGATTAAGATTTTCTTATAATTAATTTAAATTTTTCAATAGATTTTTTTAGTTTTTATATATGAGATTATGCATGTAACTTTAAGATGTAGGAGGAAATTGTTTCTGAAATAACAACGATAGGAAATTATCAAGTCTTATAAGTTATAACAATTATATTTTCCTGAATGGTTATGCATCGACCATAAATATTATACATTGATATCGCGTTAGTATATTTATTATTCTACACACTTTACGTGAACTTTTTCCTACATATATGAACCTACTTACATGATATGTGTGTGTATATATATACATATAATATCATACTTTTAAATAAATTCACAATTTAGTTTCTCATGTTTAACAGAAATAATTGGAACAAAGGCACGCAATGTGATATAAAGAATAACAACTTTTATTTACATATAATCATAAAGATAAAATAATTACATTACTTGTATACTTAATTATTTGGTACCTGAAAAGGTGTATCCCTTGCATTAATTAAACCATATAAATCTCATGATGATATCCATAAATATCATCCAAATTTACAGCTTGAAACTAAAAGTTATGGGAGATAATAATTTTTTGAAGCCACTTGAGTTGTAGCTCATTAAGAGGCAAAACCTAGAAGTGGTTTTGCTGTTAAAAATAATTAATAAACTTTTGAAAACGATGATAATTTTTTTATTAATTGTAACTCTTTTGTACTTGTTTTATGCTTATGTAAGGTTTTTGAAGAACTTCACAAATAAACCTTTTAATACTAATTATTTTCTTAAGTTCATCAACACTGATTTAGTATCTTAATTTTGTTTACTATCCATTAGAAGGTTTATAGATAAATCTAAGCTCATAAAAATCTATGAGCTGATATGATGATTCATAGTAATACATAACATATTTTCAAAAAATTTAGAATTTAAGGATAATTGATGTGTTAAGGCTCCACTTATTTGTAATTTTTTTACTTAAAAAGGGTCTTTCGATATCTTTATGTGTTAAAAGTGATGTTTATGTGTTAAATGATGTTAAAAATTTAAAAGTTCAAATCTTACATGCTGATTAATAATAAATCAGAAATACGGGAAAATATATATTTTACTTAGTTGTTTAGTTTCACCAAAACTATAATAAATGCCAAACAACCTAATTTTGCATATATATGGGCAGCAGAGTTTTATATATCCATTGCTATATAGTACAAGTTAGACTTCCATTATATATTATTGATCTCTACACTCCAAACATCTGGATAACAATGATCAACAATGATCACAGAGAGATGTAACATCGGATCCACACCGCAAAACGAGTGGTACTTCTTCAGCCACAAAGACAGGAAGTACCCAACAGGTTCGAGGACAAACCGAGCTACAAACGCAGGTTTTTGGAAGGCAACTGGGAGAGACAAATGCATCCGTAACAGTTTTGAGAAGATTGGTATGAGGAAAACTCTTGTGTTCTATCGCGGACGCGCTCCTCATGGTCAAAAGACAGATTGGATCATGCATGAATATCGACTAGAAGATAACGATGATCATCATGATCCTCTTAATCCCACTCTCACTTCTCCTGTAAGTTGCATATTCCCCTCTTCGTGATTCAAGAAATAAAACATTTTGAACCATTCTAGCATGTCGATATAGTAGGATTTCACCATTATTGATGAGAATGTTAATTTTTGTTTTATTAATTGTCCTAGCTCCATCATCCAAATATCTTGTTTTGTGATTGAAAATGCAATTAAAAGGACATAAAATGCAGCAACAACTCCTTGATTTGCTTGCTTCTAAAGGATAAAATTCAAGTTATTTATTTGAAATATGTAAAGTTATAGTGATATAACTTTCTCCAAAATGAATCCAAGTTGAATTAACTAGTTTGATCGATGTAAAAGAATCTAATAATAGAACATTAAGCATTTATGACCGTCTTTTTCAGTCACAAAATATTTACAAATAAATGAAACTTTTGTGACTGATTTAGTTAGATTCTAATGCAAATTGGTCGTTAATATTGAGATCAGTTTCTCGGTCGTAAATGTCTAGTAATTTTCTAGTTGCAAGTTAATCCAGTCTACAATACATTCACACCAAAGGGTGATTCTGAAATAGTCTTTCGATCATGAATCTTTTTACACAAAAATTGACCTCATTGATTTTTTTTCTTCTTCTAGGAAGATGGATGGGTAATTTGCAGGGTGTTCAAGAAGAAGAATCTCTTCAAGGTTGGAGGAAGCGAAGGGTCAAGAGGTAGCATTGGGTCCGATCAACTTAACCATGGTTCGAACCAACCTGGTTCCTTTCCACACGCGAACCACCAATACTTAACATACAATCAAGAACAACACCAACAACTACAAACATTCGTCGATCTTGGGCTCAACCATGGCCACCTTCCTCACCAATATCCCCATCTTCAAGCTCAAAACTTTATCCCAACCCATAAGCCCTTAGGCTATGAGTTCTCAAATTTTCCATCTGAAGATTCACCCGCCATGGTTAAACAACTAATGTCTAACCATGGCGAGTGTGACAGTGGAAGCTGTGAGAACCAGCTTCAAGTTGGTTACCAAGCTTGTGAGCCTGGTTTAGAGGCCGGAACATGTGAACCGGCCCAAAGCATGGTTAATGCTACTGGAAACGAGTGGGGGATGATGGATCGGCTCGTGACATCGCATATTGGTGCGGCCAACGAAGATGGTGACTCATCGAAAAGGATCGTAAGGTATGAAAATAACACAAATGCATCATCGTCTTCATCAATGCAACAAATCAATCAGCTCTCGTTGCATGGAGAGATGGACTTTTGGCGCTACGGGAAGTAGTCATATATACATATTTGTGTACTTACATTTCTTCAAGAACATATGAAAAAATGGATTATCTCTAATCCTATAAGCTACCGACACTTTGATTGTTACCATTAATTCTGTATTTTAATCATTATATAATTAATTTGACTGATACTATCACCGTGATATAGCTGTATTTCATTATGTAACCATCAACTACTAGAAAAGTAAGTATTTGGGACTTTCTAAGCAATGTTTTCAGAACCGGATTGGACGTCGAACCGGACGCCTTACTGGTTTGGTGGTCGGACCGGTTGGACCGGATTTAACTATATTTTAATTATATTTATATATGTAGTTAAATATAAGTAATTTATATATGCTTTATATATATATATAAATATTTTATAGTTATATATAAAACTTAACTATATTTGTATATCCGACGTACTAATTTATGGTTTAACACCCCGTTTTTATCCATTAAAAAAAAACTAAAACCGGTCCGAACCGGTTCGGTTTCTCGGTCCGACCAGCGGTTCGGGACGAACCGACCGGTTCGACCACTACAAAACGAATCACACCAGACTAGACCAGACAAGCCCCCGATTCTCGGTCACCGGTCGGAATGGCCGGTCCGATCCGGTCTCAACAACAATGTTTCTAAGTCACAAATCAACAAAAAGTGGTTGCAAAACCTACATGGTAATCCGTTTTTATGACCCAATGGTTAATTTGCAACCATGTTTCTAGTATGTTCACACTTTATTTGAGCATACATGAAAAGATGAATGATCGGTATAACTTTATTTGAAATTTAGTTCTATTTTTTCAAAATTAGTGTTTATATATATAGGGGAGGGTTCAAACGAAAACCACATTTTTTTGTAATAAATCTAGTAACAAATCTCATGTAACACCCGGATATTTAAAAAGACAATAAAAGAATAATAAAGGTAACAAATGCAAATTTAACCCAAGATGATGGGTTAAAAGTGTAAAAAGGACAAAAAGGTACAGAGAGTTGGTGTTAAAAGAGGGCATGGCCGCCCATTCTCCCATCACAATCATTTCAGACGAATTTTAGAGAGAGAAAGAGGAGAACGTTCGGGTCTTTGAAGAAGAACAAGAAAAAGGCCGGATTTCAAGGTAAGAATTCGAGAGTTTATGTGTTTTTGTTGAGTTCTTGTTTCGATTATGTGCTTATGAATGTTGTATGTTCGGTTGTGTGTGTTTTTGGTGGGTTTAGGCGTTCGAACTCCCTTACAGTCGGGTTTGAAGAAGTCTTGCCCGAAGAGTTGTCGAGGTGAGTTCTAGACCCCCTATGTTACATGTTTTCAACTGATTTTGGGGATGGAAATGTATGTATGTACGTTTTTATAAAGTTGGGTTTTCACACCCGTACGTATGTTTGAATGTATATGTGGGTGGGTGTGATTTTGGGTGCATCTGATGCTTTGGATATGTTATGTGCATGTTTTAAGATGCTTAGAATGTTAGAACTAAGTTTGGAACCTGTTACAATGGAGTTCGGGAGTTATTAGGTATGTTGTTAGTATATTGACACTGCTCATGCGCCTAGAGTTGGCCCATGCGCCCAACAGGTTAAGCTAACTAAGTACCCCACGCGCCTGAAATTTCCTTAGAAAAACTTCTAAGTGTAGTTCATGCGCCTGAACAGTGGTTCATGCGCCCAGGATTTTGACCAGGAGCCTAAGTGTTGGGGCTCATGCGCCCCAATAGTGCCCATGCACCTGGATCCCCCATGCGCCCAAGTGACCTCATGCGCCTGAAAGGCTCGCGCCTAAAAGTCTGAAGACAACTGTTGAAGACAACAGCTGAAGACTTAGTCTGAAGATAACAGCTGAAGCCAACAGCTGAAGACAACAGCTGAAGACAAAGTCTGAAGACAGTCTGAAGACAACAGCTGAAGCCAACAGCTGAAGACA
>BJCM01263982.1:0-51241 GCA_018326385.1 Flaveria bidentis
TATAATTTAATATTTATATCTATCATGCTCCGTTAAGTTGGATGTCAATTTTGAAACAAATTATGAAAAATAAAAAATAAAATTGGAATTTTAAATCGTAAATATAGATTCTTGTTGATATTAAGAACGATTTCTACTTTGATTTTTTGTTATTGATTCTTGATCTTTAATCCTTGATAATTGATTGATTTGTATTTTTCTAGTTTTCAAATACCAGGATAGGTGTTAGATTTGAATTTGATTTGGTTTTTCAAATCCAATGTTCATACTTGATTTATAAGATAAAAATAAATAATACTTAATCAATATATTTTTACGATATGTCCTTAAGCAGGTGAAGAGTAGAGAAATGAAAAAAATTGACACACATTAGGGATGTTCTTAAATCAAATAATGTCACTATTTTATTATAACATTTTAGAAACAATCATGTCATTCCATGTAAGCGTGTGTTTGATTTCGACTGATCGAGCTAACCCGGTTGATTGACTGATCCGGTTGACTGGCTGACTCAGTCAGCAGGTCAGCCCGTTTGATATGTGTTTTGTTTCAGCTGACCGGGTTCAAGGTATTGACCCAAACCTAAAAATTTAAAAAACTGACCCATCCATCTTCAACAACAAACATAACAGATCCACCCTACCCACCCCCTTGCGCGATCACCGACAATGGACCCCCCTACGCGACGACCTCCTGCGCGACCACCCACGACGACCCCCTTGGCAGATCCTTCGGTAATCTTGCTTTCTCTCGCTTTTTCTCTATGAATTTTTGTGGGTGTAGATATGCATATAGATGTGTATGTATATGTGTATGTAGATGTGTATGTGTATGCAATCTTGAGTGAGTAAAAAAAACCCTTTTTGTGTGATTTTGCAACTACACATGTGTATGTGTATGTGATCTTAAGTGATTGAAAAACCCCTTTTTAGGTGGATCATGCCTCTGTTACCCTTGGTGAATATGTGTATGTAGTCTTGTGATTGGTTTTATATAATCCAACTATGAAGGGGCGTTTTGGTTTTAAAATAAAAACAATTATTGAGGAAGATTGTGCATTTGATGTGTCTGTATATACATGTATATATGTGTATGTATATTGAGTGTAAGATTATTTTTATCATTCAGCAGATCTAGTTAGATACTAAATCAAACATGCAAGTTTCATTCAGATGTAGACTCAATCAAAACTTCTTATCGTATCAGTTTCTAGTTCAGTCAGATTATACTCAGTCAGCAGTAATCAAATAGCCCCTTACTGATCATCAGGTGACATTATCTATCTTTAACCTGTTTTGACATATTGGTCGTGGATGATAGAAAAACATGTGTGCATTACAATTATGTGTGCATTACAATTATGTGTGCATTACAATTATGTGTGCATTACAATTATGTGTGCATTACAATTATGTGTACTTGAGTAGAGCAATCATGGGATGACTAACCTCTAGAACTTCTACCGAACAAGTAATATTACTTGGTATTAGAAAATGCTAAGTTTATCCATAATTTATGCTTGCAACTAGAACATGCATACGAATAAAGGTATAACTTATAAGCCTTTTCAAAAGCATTAAAGTCAACATAAGATCAAGCCAAAACTTGGTACTTGCATTTGACTTCTATATGCAATGGTTTATTCAGGCATTTGTGGATGTTTTTTTTTATCTTTTTCGCGATAAAGGTAAACAAGGATATTGAATCATAGAAAATGAAAAAGTATTGTTGTGATTTTTTATAATTTCCGCTTGACAAGCTTCCCTCGTATGTCAGTATAGATTGTGATGGACATCGCCCCAATGAAGTCGATATGTTCAGTATACTTTGACAACCATTTCATGAAATTAATTTAAATTAAATTTTGGTATTTTTCTTTATAGAATATTTAATATAACATTCACATATGGTTATTTGGACTTGTGACTGAAAACGATAAACTAGATAGTTTATAAAACAACAAATGTTAAAAGTATATATAAGTTTATATGTATATGAAACATGTATTTGTGAAATAATATTCACATGGCTTTGTTTGAATCAAAACATTTAATAACATTTATTTTTTAAATTTTTTCAACAAATCTTTTCTATTGGTGTCAGCATAATTACCAACTCTAATTACTAAAGTTATTTCTACAAAAGCAATATATAGCCAATATATGCATCTAAGAGATTCATAATCAATTTCCTATTTTTATTTATATAATTATATTATAAATTATTATTTTTTTTCTCTTCTTCAGTCACAAGCACTTAAAATATATTAAAAACATTATAGGGTTTTGAACAATGATTCCTAAAAATACAAATTAAACAATAAATTTCCCATATCATTCACTCACAATCACTTATAACCATACCATATAATATAGGGACTACACTCACATTATTTTAAAAAACGGATTGTGAATTCTCTAAAAAACCAATTTTTAATATATTATTCTATATCTAACAAAAATGCATCTAAAAACTAAGTTCTTAATATATTATACTATCTAACAAAATGTCACATTCTTATCTATACAATCTATTTTAAAACTCAAATTCCACTTTCATCCGAAAATTAACTCCAGTTTTTAATTTTATTCTTCTTGTAAAAGATTTGATTTCTCTGCGCATTATTGATTCATCTGAGACTATAAGAGCATTCACAATGTAATCACTAAAAAGATGTGAATGTGTTTTCTATATTATATGAAATGATTTTAAGTGGTTATGAGTGAAGTAGAAAAAAAAATATTATTGTTGATTGATATATTTGAAAAATCACTATTTAATCCTTATAATTTTTTTAATATTTTTTAAAGTGGTTGTGAGTAGAGGAGAAAGAAAAAGATATAAAAAATATTAATTAATTGAAAATAAGAAAGAAAAAATAATGATTTTTAGTATAATTATATTGATAAAGATAACGAATCTACTGTGAATACTTTAAGTTGAATGAATAAACAGATGAAGTCATTAAAAAATCGAAGAATTCAACCTCCAATAAGTAGTTCAAATCATTTTATCGATACGAGTGTTTCATACTTTCAAAGGCCTGCACTCACTCTATTCATCTCTCTAGGGAATAGAGAGTTGTGTTCTAAGTTTATAAATGAATTATATAATCTTAGAAAAAATTCATAAAATAGTAATCAAGTTTTAATAGTATTTCAATCAAGTTATTTGTTTTTTTAACTGTTCCAATAAGGTCATTTGACTTTGGTATGATGTCCTAACTTATGTAAATAATCTGATTAGCAGGTAATTGTTTTTCTAACCATCTTCCTCTACCGCACCATTGACCACTCAGAACATTTTTCTCCCTCCGTCTTTGACCACCTCCGACCACACCATCACCGCCCCCACCCACCCATCGTCATTGGCCTATACATTTGTGACCCACCCAAATCCTTGTCCCCTCATCTACAACCCACCATAAACCGCCCCGTCACCTTTGATGCCATCACCTGTGACCCCTTTTGTCTTCGCCTCATCATCTTTGAACACCATCACCACTCAAACTTAGGCCTTTTAAGTTTTTTACATGTTATTTGGATTAAATACATAGGATTGAAATTTTAAAAAAAATTAATAACTTGATTGTAACAAAAAAGTTTATAAGTAATTACTTAAAATAATTTTAAAATATAGTTAATATTTACAAGATTAACCCTATAAACTAATATTATGTCTCAAAAAAGTTTAACTTAATACTTCAACAAATCGATTTCGATCCTCCCAAGCCAAATATGCTTTACACTCTTTAACATGTACCAACTTTGTAATCAATATACAACATGTAGAAGATCCATTATCCATAAAGATAAAAAGAAGATAAAGAAGAAAAAGTAAATGATAATTTACCCTACAAGTCTAGTTTCAAAATGTGTTTGGCGCGTACCAAGACTACCCTTTATAATTAATATTTTAGTTATTTTTAATTAAAGTTATTAAAACATTTCAAACCCAAACAATCCAAGAAGACCGTTCCTCGTTATTCGTGCCATCTTCATACTTAATATTATATTATTATTATTATTAATTATTATTATTATTATTATTATTATTATTATTAGTTGCTACTAGCTTCCAACAGTACCCAACCAGTTGTATCATCTTCAATTCTCTCTCTAACCCCCCTCACCCTCACCCTCACCCTCACTCTCAGTTTCACAGGTAACCCTAACAACGACTTCTGTGGAGAACCCTATCATGACAGGATAATTTCACATTTTCACCTATACATACACCATAATGGTCGCCGGAAAAGTCAAATCAGCCATGGGGCTGCAGAAGTCACCGTTGAATTCGAAACCAGAAGTCAACCATCATCACCGCCACCACCAGCAGCAGCAGCAGAAGCAACGGCAGCTTCCGTCGCCGTCGAGCGGTTCGAAGGTGTTTTCGCGGTCGTTCGGGGTGTACTTCCCGCGGTCGTCGGCGCAGGTGCAGCCGCGGCCGCCGGACGTGGCGGAGCTGCTGCAGCTGGTGGAGGAGCTAAGAGAACGTGAGTCGAGGCTACGAACGGAGTTGCTGGAGCAGAAGTTGTTGAAGGAGTCGGTGGCCATTCTACCGATTCTCGAGAACGAGATCTTGAGGAAGGATGCGGAGATTAACCGATCGGAGAAGATGATCGAGTGTTTGGAAGCGGAGAACGAGAGATTGAGGCAGGATGTTGAAATGCTGCATGTGAAATTGACGCAACAGAAGCAGGAGTTTGATGCGAGGGTGAAGGATTTGGAGATGCAATCCGTTGCGTCTTCTTCGCAGAGGTTTCAGCAGCTGATGGATATCTCAGGTAAGTCTAACATGATCAGGAGCTTAAAACGAGGGCATACGATCGCAAACGTTCCGATTTCACGGAATCATAGCGAAATCGAGAGCAAATGCTACACGGAATCGAGCTCTAAGGAGTCGATTTTGGTGGAAATTGATAATCTCCCGAGGCTTTCACGGTGTGATTCGTTAGATATGGCTTCAGATTCCGTAATCGAAGCTCGTTCTCGAGTTCCTAGGGTTCCAAAACCTCCTCCTCGCCCGTCGACGTCATCGTCTTCGTTATCATCATCATCATCTTCCAGCAGCTCGTTAAGCAGCTCATCGGAGATGGCTTTAACGGAGCAACAAGTTCCGCTTCCTCCGCCACCTCCTCCGCCGGTGGTGAAACCAGCTCCTCCGCCACCTCCGCCACCGCCTAAAACCACCAAATCTATAGCTCCTCCGCCGCCTCCACCTCCGCCCAAGGGTTTGAAAAAGCTGTTACCGAAGGTAAGGAGAGTACCGGAGGTGGTGGAGTTTTATCATTCTCTCATGCGGAGGGAATCTCGCCGGGAGTCCGGCGCCGGAGGTTGCTCCGGCGAAGTTCCGTCAACGGCGAATACACGTGACATGATCGGAGAAATCGAGAACCGGTCTACTCACTTGCTCGCTGTAAGTAGCCTTAGTGTAACGTAATGTTAAATTACTATTTTGCCCTTTGAGAAGTTCTCGTTTAACACTTTGCATAATAAATGGTGGCCTGATAGTTGTTAGATAAGACTGTTTATAGTTTAGACTTCAAGTCATGGTACAGTGTGTGTGATGGGCTAAAGGGTAACTTTGACATTTCACGTCATGAACATCATGTCTGATCCTCTTGGAGCTTTTTTTGAGATACTGTTATCATTTGAATCAAAGTGAATATTTTGTGGTCAAAATAAAAGTAACAACTTGTACTATATACATCGAACATAGTACCTTCGACAAAACTGTGCAACTTTTTTTTTGAAATTTTGTTGCCAAAATCATCTTGGATTCCCCTAAACTCTTTTCCTCAAATTTCTTTAATAGTTCTAATGAGATTTTTTAAGTACAATATAAATAAGTTAAAACCAATGATTGTAAACTTAAGGTAATGATTCAAACCTTGTAAATCAGCCTCTATGGTTACATACATTTCATCGCGAAATGATGGATCACTTCCCATAGTCCCAATGCAAAGTGGGAGCTAAGTAAGCCTAGAATATGCTCTTTTAAAAAGGATTTTTTTATTAAAGAGGTTAATTGCTTTCAATATAACAATAAGGAATTTGGTTTAGTAACTATCTGCTTAAACTCCATAACTACATTTTAACAGCCCTTAATTTATGTTGACTTTATAAGACCCTTGTATTGATTAACATCAAATGTGTAGTTGTTTGAGCTACAGGGACGAGTTTTTGGTTAATCTATCTTTAAATCGTAACAGATGAGCCTTCACTATAACGGTAATGAAACTTGGTTACTAGTAACATTTATATCTAAACTCGTAGCTGGGATTTAAATGGCCCTTAATATGATTCGATTGACTCTTGTATCAATTAACATCAAATGCGTATTAGTTTGAGTTATAGACGGGAGCTTAGGTTGATCTATCTTTATATCATTACAGATAAAGACGGATGTGGAAACACAAGGTGATTTCATAAGATCTTTGATCAAAGAAGTCGAGAATGCATCATTTACCGACATCGAGGATGTTGTGGCCTTTGTGAAATGGCTAGATGATGAACTCTCTTACCTGGTTGATGAGAGGGCAGTTCTCAAACACTTTGAATGGCCAGAACGCAAAGCAGATGCATTACGAGAAGCTGCATTTGGGTATTGTGATCTAAAGAAGCTGGAATCCGAGGCATCATCGTTTCGTGATGATCCTCGACAGCCTTGTGGTCCTGCTCTCAAGAAAATGCAAGGATTGTTTGAGAAGTATGAAACTTGTCATTTATTTAAGTATTTTTTTTATATGATTTATATATTTTTTTCATGATTATTTGTTTGCTGACAAACAGATTAGAGCATGGAGTGTATAATTTATCAAGAATGAGAGAATCTGCTTCAACAAGATACAAAGTATTTCAGATCCCAATGTGTTGGATGCAAGAGACAGGACTTGTAGCTCAGGTACTTGTTTCTTGCTCCTAAACTTCCTTTCTTGTCAAATAGATCTTAATCATATAGTTAATAGGTCAAACGAGTCGAACAAATCAAAGTCGCACAAATAGTGTTGACCGAAAACCACAAAGACCATCAATTTCAGTTGAACCTATCACATTCAATTGAATCTTTGGAATGTAAAAATCTCTTCAAAGCTAATATCACACCCAAATTGAGTCCATGAGTGATGGGATTCGACCACGCTTGTTTGGGTGACTGTTTGTAACAATGCGGGTCCATTTTCTCAGTTTAATTTGAACCCATTTAGCCTGTTGTCCAACCCGCTGACTTGCCCATTTACCACATATCGCAAAACAAGGTGCCTTGATTGTTACCTAAATGTGTTGCAGAGCATATTTGATCATAGATTGCTCACTAATTTAGGTGTTGGTGGTCCTAAATGTGTGTGTTTGTTTGTGTTTTTTAAATTTAGCATCAAGAAAAAAACAAGTGTCGATGGGTCTCAATCTACAATTAGGCATTAGAACATAACCAATCAGCATGTTGATTTGCTTACAAAATGCCAAAATTGTAACAAAGATTTTGCTGGGTTTACAAGGTCCCCTACCTGCATGGTCACATGTGAAATTTAATTATTCTTCATCCACTTTTTGGATGTTTTTGAGTTGTACATCATGCACCAAAGGTTGTACAACTGATTGTGAGTCTCATCTTATAGTACACTGATTGTGAGTCTTAACTTTCAATTATTGGCATAAAAAGGTGTTGGCCTTTATGAACCCAAGATTTATAAAACTTTCCTTCCCTTTTGCTACCCTCATTTGGTACCATGTAAGATTCTAAAACGGGAAAGACTATCACGTTTCTTGCTTGAATTCTTGGAATCTGCTATTACCATGTGTACCTTATGCATGATCATTTGTACATTGCTTTAACATGCCATCATCTTTTCACTTTATTTTCTGGCAAATTTGAACTTTGCTAACATTGGAAAATGACAATGATTTGCATTCTTGTAGATTAAACTTGCATCTGTCAAATTAGCAATGAAGTACATGAAAAGAGTATCTGCAGAGCTCGAGACAGTTAGTGGTCCAGAAGAAGAAGAGCTGATAGTTCAAGGCGTACGATTTGCATTCCGTGTACATCAGGTAACAACAACAAAGCCCTTTATGCATATAGCTTTGAGGTTTGATCAAACTGAAGCAGGAAATTAGTCATTTATTATGTTAAAACTGATGTTGTGAATCGCGTGTTTGACAGTTTGCTGGAGGATTCGACGTTGAAACAATGAGGGCGTTCCAAGAGCTGCGAGATAAAGTAACGACATGCCATGAGCAGTGTCAAAACCAGCAACAGCAGAAAGCCTTGTGTAGGTCTACTGCTTGCTAAACATTCTTTATTTGTAAGCAAACTCTGCTTAAGCATTCATTAATCGGCTTTTTTGATGTAAAGAAGGGACTCGTTTTTAGTGAATACAATGACCTTGTATTTCCATTTAGCAGTCTGTATATCATGTGAAAAATCACAAAAGTAGTTATATTCTAGGTGACAACATGGCATAGTTTCACATAAAACGCGTGTTACTAGCCTATAATTGTTTAAGTCATAACTAAGGGCGGTGGGAGTGCTTGTGCCGCGTGGAAAACAGCCGCTGGTCTCCTACGCCATGATTCCCACTCGTGGAACTACACCCCTTCGCTGTGTTACGCCACCCCAACTGTCAAAATGTGAACAGTCCCTCTCCCCCACCCCACCACGGCTAGTTGAAAAAAAATTACAGTACAGATACAATCTAAACTCATAAAAATTATCTACTTACTAAGCAATTTTTTAAAAAATATGTCTTGTGATTTTTTTCGTCCTCTTCAGATGGTTCAAATTATGCCGGGTTGGAATTTTTAAACTTATATTTGATACCATGGAACAAGCCATGGATGACATGGAAATCACGGTTTCGGATGACAAAAAATTTGTTTTACTATTATGTTATTTTCTTGTATTTTTTTTAAATTTTAAACTAGTTTTTTTATTTTAATGTAATTTTTAATTTAGTGAAGCAATTTAAAAAAAATGGTGTGTTGTAATGTGGTGTGAGTGTCTCTTTTAAATTTGTATGATGTGATGTGATATTGTTTGATTGGTTGGTGTCTGGTATAGTGTGATGAGTGTGACATGAATGCTCTCAACATACTTAGCACATTAAACCTAAAAGAAATTAATGATATATGAATCTTATCCGAGTATCGCCTCTCACTTATCATCAAAATGTGTCTAGAATATTAACTTATCTTAATAAAAGTCACTAGTAACACCATTTTTTCACTTGTTAAATAAAGTTAGTAAATGAAAATAAGTATACAAATTTCATTAAGATTGTCCTATCTACTAAAATTTATAAAAGGCCAGTTGAAAATAAAATGTTTACTGGTTAATAGTGTTCAAAACACAAATTCTCTAGAAAGATGCATATGTCTCGTATAACATGTGACATAATAGATTGTAGATAAAATTAAAAGGAGTCTTGACCGGTAATTTTGTTATACACCTAGATTCAAGTTCTAAAAACCTAAAACACACGTGAGGATAGGAGTTGCATTGTCTAGAACATTTGTTTAAGCCATCTATGGTCAAATGCTACAATCTAAAAAACTAATTGTTTAAAAAAAATGAATTTTCATTTAACAGATTGCCTTGGTGTAGGTTGACACAACACATGAATAATATAAATAAAAATCATGGTCAAGGTGGCTAAACTAACCTTAATTAAAAGGCTAAAACATAGGTCGTCAGTATGCAAAAAATGGGTATGAAAAGTCTTACAAGTGGATAACAAAAAAATCACCCTAGATCTTTAGGACACTTTAATAGGTTTAAAAATATTATTGAAATATTTAATGACAATAAGAGTGAGATTGAACAAAGTCCAACATTCAAAAGTTTGACAAAAATTTGTTACTAGGTAACTCGACCACCCACCGGCTGTGGGTCAATCACACAGCTTCTTCTGCTTGAATTTATAGTTGGTATAAAGTTTCTATATATACCAAGCCTTATCTGACATTTATACAATCATACTCATCTTTTTGCACACAGACACACTATAAAAACATATTCATTGTTTGTCTCTCTCGTTATTACAATGTAAAAAAGATTAAAGATTAAGATTAAAGAAAAAAGTGCTTAAAGAGGAATTAAATTACAAAATTATTTTGATAAGTGTTGGTCTAGATTTAAGAGAAATGACAATATCTCAACATAGTGTCAGCATTTTATATTTGAGGAAACACAAACTTAATATAGTGTTAATTTGTACTTGGACGAAGGTTTAAGAAATTGTAAAGATCTACCATCTTGACATAATGATTTGAAGAAGGTGATCGCTACCTTTTACTAGCGAGACGATGTATCGGTAATCTCTATCAATATAGAAAAACGACAAGTAGATCCACTTTTGATTAAAAGATCAAAGAGAGAATATAGGGTGAATTGATTAACATCTGCTTGAACCTTTATAAATTGATTTTCATTTTTTCACTTATATGTTATTTACTTGTTATCTATATAACTTGTTTCTATAAGTTATTAAAAAAATTATTTCTTACTAAACATTTCTAAAAAGAATTTTTAATTAAAAAATGTTCACCCCTCTTCTCTAGTTTCCTACATCCTCATTTCCTTACAAGATATTACACATGTAATTAGGGATGCAAACAAACTGAACAAACACGAACAATGCCTTGTCCTCATTTCCTTACAAGATATTACACATGTAATTAGGAATGCAAACAAACTGAACGAACACGAACAATGCATTGTTCTTGTCTGTTTGTTAAGAAATAAACTTGTTCATGAACTGTTCACAAACACTTACCGAACGAGATTCTTTTTTCGTGTTCGTTCACTAAGAAAATGAATATGTTCATGAACAGTTCACGAACACTTACCGAACGCAAATGAACACAAACGAATACAAACATGTTCATGAACCATTCACGAACATAAAGAAGCTCATGAACACAAACAAATATAAATAATTATAGATTTATTTAGAATAAAATTTACATTTTTATTATAAAAATTAACAAAATCAATTAAAAAATAAATAAGTACTTATCATAAATATCAAAAAATACTTGATATAATAGTCATAAAAATAACTAACACAAAAATTAAGAATATAAACGAACACATTAACAAACATAAACGAACATATTCACGAACGAATATTAACGAACATAATTGAACACATTATCGAATGTTCACGAACATAAATAAACGAACACAACTTGTGTTCATGTTTGTTCGTTTAACTAAGCGAACGAAAATTTCTTGTTTGTGTTTGTTTATTTACTAAACTAACGGACATAAACAAACTTCCTGAACTGTTCGCTAAACGTTTAGTTCATTTTGCAGCCCTACATGTGACTGTAATCATCGGTAATTGCTTCCTAACCATATGATCTTTTGGCATCAGGGACCAAAAACATTTAAAAGTTTACCTCATCTATGAATTACTTTTTCATTAGGTTACAAAAGTTACAAGATCCTTTATACCCCCTTGCGAAAAGTTGTAGTATCCTTATTTACGTGTAAAGCTAATCGGATTTTCCGATCCTAGTTAGGTCTGATATGGATGTTGTGTCAGAGTGTTCCATTGCTCATGAATTCCACAACTAACAATTGATTGATGCGGGGCATTGGTGAAGCTAAGTAAATTAATGAGATAAAAAAAACGGGATTTTAACAAAATAAGCCTTTGATCGAATATGTAAGATGACGACTGTATAGGTCTCACAGTAATAGATGATGTAACGTTTTTTTATTCTTTTCTTGATGCAATAGGACAATTGAAATAACAACCGTTGCGACTATTTTTAGCATTCATACTGTGATATATAGAATCGTGACGCAAGATAAAACATAGTCAGGATTAAATTAAATCTATAATCCAACCTTTTATTAAAGAAAATGATCAAAATTATAAAACCAAAAACATCGAGTGCATCGAACATCTTGGCTTGATGAACATCGAATGAAAATGGAGATGAAACTGAAAGAAATTTCCATTCAAACAACAAATCAAAACCCCAACAACGATGATTAACACCACTTCTTTACTCACAATCAAACCCCCAATTCATCTTCAAACAACCCTTAAATCTCCTCCACGATTTCTCCCCCAAATCACAGTTTTCGCCTCCTCAAAACCATCGATTTCAATGGCAACCACCGGCGCTGGAGAACCCACATCTCTAACTTCCACCACAGTTCAATCCTCTGTACCAAACTCTTCTCTCACACTCTTGTTTGTCGAAATGGGTGTTGGTTACGATCAACATGGGTCAGTGAAATCGATCTAATATCATACATTGAGTACCAACATGAGTTTAAAGATTAGGTTTTTTTGATGATTTACGTGAGGTAATCTTAAATTGGAACAGGCAAGATGTTACGAAAGCTGCAATGAAGGCTTGTAGGGATGCTATTTCTTCCAATTCAATTCCCGCATTTCGAAGAGGTACTGATTGCTTCCAATTCGTCTCATGATCTTCTGTATCTGTGTTGAAGATTGAATAACTTGTTTATGGGTCTTTAATTTTGCCACTTAAGATGGTATTCTTAATGTCACATAAATTTGCAGACTTCTTATGTTCATAGAATCATAGTTGCATATGTGAGCATAATTATTGTTACAAATAGGTTGATGCTAATGATTTGGGCCTAGAAAATTTCCACTGTATTGTTCCTATAGATATTTGACAAATCATCAATCGATTTTCTTGCATCTTGTGCCAACTTAAATGTTGCAATTTTCATGCGATAGAGGTGATTGTTTTCTTTTCTGTGCGCTATTAGGATCAACAGAAGAACTGGTTTGGGCAATGAAGAAGTGAGTATTTTTGTAATTGATTGTTTGTTAATTGTAAGGACTTGTTCACTTTTCACAGTGCTAAATAGTGGCGGATCTAGAATTTTTTGTGAGTATGAGTCAGTTTATAACGGACAATTCAAAATATATCGGGTCAAAATAAATTGTCGGGCAAGTCAAAATGTTAGTTTCATGAATCTAATGTGAAAAAAATGTTTTTTGTTCAAATATCCTTCCATTAAGACATAATAACCAACAAATATACAATTCATGCATACATAATTGCATTGAACAAAATGGATGATTGGGTGCCTGCTAAAAAATTGAATGGGTGCCTTGTTAATTTAGGTCTATTTATGAACTTTAAATATGTAGAAATTTAGAATTTGATTGGGTGCTAAACAATGATGGATCCAGAATTTTTTGTGAGTCGGGGCGGACCAAAAATGAGTTAGTTTAGAACGGACAATTCAAATACATCAGGTCAACATAAATTGTCGGTCAAGTCAAATGTTATTTTTATGAATCTAATGTGAATGTTATTTGTTCAAATATCCTCGCATTAACACATAATAACCAACAAATATACAATCCGTGCATACATAATTGCATTGAAAGAAATGGATAATTGGGTGCCTGCTAAAAAATTGGATGGCTGCCTTGTTAATTTAAGTCTATTTATAAACTTTAAATATGTAGAAATATAGAATTTGAGTGGGGTGCTAAACAGTTACGGATCCAGAATTTTCTCGTGAGTGGGGGCCGGCCAAAAGTGAGTCAGCTTAGAACGGACAATTCAAAATACATAGGGTCAAGATAAATTGTCGGTCAAGTCAAAATGTTAGTTTCATGAATCTAATGTGAATTTTTTTTAGTTCAAATCTCCTTTCACTAACACATAATAACCAACAAATATACAATCCATGCATACGTAATTGCATCGAAAGAAATGGATGATTGAGTATTTGGGTGCCTGCTAAAAAATTGGATGGATGCCTCGTCAATTTAAGTCTATTTTTGAACTTTTAATACATAGAAATTTAGAATTACAGTGGGTGCATGCACTCCTCCCCCCTCCTCTTAAGTAGATCCATCCATGGTGCTAAAGCATTGGTAGTAGGGGGGTCAATTGTGTCAGTTTGACAGATTGACTTGTTGAACCTGTATATTTGTTTGTGCCAACGTCATACTCTAATCCAAACACACTTAATAGTATGGAACCCTAACACAACCTGTTTACTAAACGAGTCAAACGGGTTGGCGGTTGTAAACTATTTGGTAGGTTGTAATAAATGGGTTAAACAAGTTGGCAGGTTGACCCATTTAATTGAACGGGCGAAACAACTCAACCTGATTACTACCTGCTTATTAAATAAGCTAGACATAACAGGAAAGTTGGTGTTAAGTTTTGGATAATGGTTTATTGGAAATTCTTTATGTAATGAAGTAATGTCCTTTCTCAAAATTTTGTAGGGGCCAAATGAAAGTTTTGCCCCTACCATGAAAAAAATCAATGGAGAAAAGATTCATATGCATTTGTTTTTGAGGTTGATGCACTCCATGTGTTCTATATTAATTGCACTTTTGACCTTAAAATTTGATCCCCAAGAACGATGTATAAAATACTATTTCTGCCCACATATTTTAAGCAAAATTACAACTTATGTTTATAAATTCACATTTTTTACATGTTTCATAGAGGCTAAATGAGAATTATATATTAAAAAAAAGAGTTTATTTGCACAATTATCAATTCTGCTTGTCATATGACTAGTGTTCAAAAAGTGTTTACCTCTCATCCACATTATATTTCTTCTCCAGTTAATACGCAATCTTTCACAAGGTTATTTATAAAATTAAGAATTTAAACTCAATTTCCTGAAATAATTGGTGATAAAATATATTTGTATTCATATAAAGTTTTTTTAAAGTGACATGTGATTTATAACTTGAGTTGGTAAAAAAGGATCTTGTAACTTTTTAAACTGATGGAAAATTGATTGCTGGCAATTACTTCTGGATCACTCTTTTTCAAAGTGAAAGTTACAGTATCCTTATTTATGTGATAATACTTAGCATGTGCTATTTAAGCTCCAGATCTGAAGGGTCACCGTCACAATTTTCAAAATGTGACTGTGCTTTTGTTGATGACCTTATCTTTATGTTATTGTGTTTATGTTTATGCAGTTAGTACGTTGAACAATAAGGTAGACTGTTAAAATGTACAATGTTGTTTTCATAACCATGAGAATGCATTAGCTGAAAACTCAGCGGAACACACCAATACCCTGTTCCTTGCGCTAGGCAGGTGGCCTTAGGGGGTTAATGACTAAAATCAGTGAAAGCTGAATCCAAACCTAAGACCTCTGCTAGAGGGGATTAGGCGCTTACCACTATGCCGCCCCCTTGAAGCTTAGCATGTATACGTTAGTAACCCTATAATTGATTGGTTAGTAATCAATCTCTCAATAGGTTAATGCATCTTGTTTAATTCAGTATTGTTTATAGCCATTGGCTAGCCTTAGAACAATATATACGGAATTCTTTGTCATCCAAAAGTTATGGGTTCGTGTCATGGAAATAGTCTCTGTCAGAAGTCGGTAGGAATTCGAATTGCTTTAATAACCTTCCATGAAGATGTTAATACATTCCATAATCCAACCATGAATTGTATTTCACTTTACATACATAAATCAATCAGTTGTGGCTAAAAGTCAGAGTGTTTCATGTTCTTGATTTTAAGTTCATTCAGAGGCTGTTTAAGTCCAGTCTCATTACCACCTATGCACTTAAAAACATGTTATAGAATGCTGCACTTTGTATCTCACATTAATTAATGTCTTATCCAGTAGAAATGGCACCTTTTCTTCTTTTCCTAGTCAACTGTGTATCCTGTTTTATCCATTTCCCTCCAAAAGGTTGTGGTGATGATGCAAGTATCTACATGCTACAGTTGATTACTTCCCAAGATCATATAGGAGTTTCCATCTTCTCATATATTAATAACATTAGCCAAGTAACACCTTGAAGAAGCCCAAGTAATTCTTTGAGAAACACTTTGGAGCTCTCAACTACATGTAGTTTTCATTAATCCACCCCATACTTCTCATATATTATAAGATTAGCCCAATAAAACCTACCAATATGATTCATGGTTCACTGGTTAGAAAATTGGAATAGATACATACTTTTCTAGGCTAATCTTATTACTGTTACATAGAAAACTTGATTTATTCCTTTCTAAGTGTACATACCTGTAAAAACATTGAGGTTTCCTAACTACTTACATATCTGTTGGACTATGTAATCAAGAAATTAAGAGTATTTAGAAAGTCAAAGTCAAATATTTAAAATGTAAAAGTCAAAGTCTGTTTAGAAGTAAGTAACGGGTGTCAAATGGTAGTTAACCTACCCGCATATGACTGTCATTTGACAGTTAATTACCCGCCAATTGTAAGGGGTATAAATACCTCAACATACGATCTTTATTTGTGTGGAATAACAGTGTGTTTATTGTGTTTGTTTCGTCCCTGTTTTCCGACCGGGTCACTGCACTTCTGTGCATACCCTTGATGTTGTTCATCCACTCTATAGATCCTAATATATGATTCAAAGGGGCCTCAACAATGTCATGTTTATCTAGAACCCATAATCATCTTAGACTGTCCAAACAATCTTTGGATTTACACACCCTTATACTACTATTTTTTGTACTTTATTATTATTGATGCTCTAAGCAATTAGGCATATTACTATGGGTAGTATAATAGTTTAAAAATCATGAAAATAAACCAAACTGTTAAGTTTTGAAGTTTTGGTTTAAGTTTCAGAAGCTTATATCACACACAGGCCACATGCCAATTTCCAAAGTTGGAAGACCAAATAGAAACTTTTTTATGGCGAAAGACGGTTTCGGGTTAAGACCCTAGTTCTTTTGGCCGAATTTGTATCAATCCATTTGTTCCTTGTTAATGTAAATAGTTTAGTTTAGTTATATTGGCCTATTATGTTGATCCATGGGCCTTAGATTAGGGTTTACCACCTCTATATATTGAGGTGTTTCCTCATTGTAAAATCTATCCAGAAATAAAAATAACTTTCAGTTTCTTCACATGGTATCAGAGCCACATGGCTCTCGGTACGAATCCTAGTCACGTTACCTGTCACTGCTCTGCCCCTGTTTCTGATTTCCGATCAAGAACCTGCTGTTCACACCAAATCTTTTTTCGAGCAACAATTACAACTCACCGCTGCCACCATAAGCGTCGCCATCCTCCGATTTGCAAAACCCGAAAAAACGCTGCCTCCCCGCCGCCTCACGCGCCCACAGCGCCACCGCCTTCCCTGCAACGTCCCTCACGCGCCGGCGAGTGGCGGCGCGTGGCTTCGTCTCCGGCGACCCCTTTTACACCGGCAAGCTCGTGATCCAGTTTCCAGTTCACCTGTAAGGTCAATTTCCTGATCCGACACCTTTCTCGTTTCTGCTCCAGGTATACGCTCGTTTTCAGATCTATTCCGATTTAATCAATGGCTGAAGAAACTGTGAAAGAAACCAAACCCGAGTCCACTACTGCAAGTCAGATTGCTCCAGGTATCATCAATTACAACTCTGTTTTACGTATTCCTGTGAAACATGACTAAAAAAATTGGAGTTCATGGAGTCTCTTTGTCGAGAAAGGGCTTGCTAGTCTTGACAAGGGAGACCACTTGACAACACCCCCTCCAGATCCGATTACCCGTGAATGGCGTATTGATGATAGTGGTATTCAGATGGCTTTGTTGAATGCTATGGAGCCACAAATACTTACTATAGCTCAGAACTTTCCCAATGTGAAAGAAATGTGGGATCATTTGTCCTCATCCTTTTCGGCCAAAGAATCTCTGTCACATGCATTTTCTGTGGTTCAGGCATATAGTAGAGCAGAACAAGGTGATTCGACCTTTACTGACTATTTTACCCGGTTCTCAAAACTCATAGATGAACTCCGTGCGTTGTACCCTCCGACCACCGATTTGAAGCTTCAGGAGGAGCGCAACAACAAAATGGATATTATGATGTTTATTGCAGGTATATCACCGAAGTTCTCTAATGCTCGACCTTTATTGTTGAGCAACTCCGCTGCAACCTCCTCGGTCACTTCCATTTATCATTTGCTTCGAGAGATGTACGGTTCAGGGTCTACTACTGGAACCATCGACACATCTGTCATGTATACAAGTGCACCTGTTAGCAAAAACACCGGTCGAGGTAATCAGCCAACTCCAAGAAAAGGTGTTGAATCGTCCACCTGGTTCTCTTCCACCTCCTTGCCCCAAAGCAAGGTTAGCTGCCTCTGATGATGCCCCGGATCATGCCAGTCCGGCTACCCCGACTGTCACTCTCAGTCAGGAGGAGTATAACAAATTTCAGCAGTTTTTGAACCTTCAGCTCCACGCTCCTAGCCCACAAGCCAATTCAGCTCATTCAGGTACGTTCTCTATTCTTAATTCATCTTGGATTGTTGACACTGGGGCCACTCATCACATGACTGGGAATCAAGGTATCTTATCCAACTTAAAGCATACCTCTCACCCTCCTGTTCGAATTGCCGATGGATCCTCATGCCCTGTTCAAGGTATCGGATCCATTAGTAACTCGAAGAACCTGACCCTTTCCTCTATATTGTTTGTACCCGAGTTTCCCGATAACCTTTGTTCTGTAAGTCAACTTACCAAACAAAACAATTGCCTTGCCAAATTTTACCCTACTCATTGTGTTTTTCAGGAACTAGGGACGAACCGTCTGATTGGCACAGGTGTTGAATCAGGAGGCCTTTACCGTCTGTCTTTATCGTTACAACCTTCAGCACATGTTTGTGACTCAAGCATCAGGGAAGTCCACTGCCGGTTGGGTCATCCCTCTACAGTGGTTCTGAGGCAAATGAGACCGGATTTATCTGTTTCTGTTGATTTTCATTGTGAGTCGTGTTAGCTAGGTAAACACACCCGGCGTCCCTATTCCCCAAGAGTGTCTAGTAGAGTCTGTAACCCATTTGAACTTTGCATTCGGATATTTGGGGACCTTCCCCTATTAAAACTACTCTTGGTTGTGATTATTTTGTTACTTTTATCAATGATTATTCTCGTACTACCTGGGTCTACTTATTGAAATCTCGTAGTGAGCTAAATTCCATTTTTCAAGAATTTCATGCGTATGTGCAAAAGCAGTTTAACACATCCATTAAAACCATACGTACTGATAATGCAAAAGAATACACGTCTGCAGATTTATCGACATATCTCAAAACGCATGGTATCATTCACGACACATCTTGCGTAAATGGCATTGCAGAACGCAAGAACCACCACTTGTTGGATGTTACCCGCACTTTTATGATTGATTCTCATGTTCCTCATCGCTTTTGAGGGGATGCAGTCCTGACTGCTGCTTATTTGATTAACCGCATGCCCTCCTCGGTTCTCAATGGAAAAACCCTGTTTTCTGTTCTGTTTCCTACACACAACCCTTTTCCTCTTGAACCTAAAATCTTTGGTTGTGTTGCCTATGTCCACAATCATCGTCCGACAACCACTAAACTTGATGCTCGTGCCATCCGTTGTGTTTTTCTTGGTTACTCCCGGGTCCAGAAAGGGTATCGGTGCTACAGCCCTTCTCTCCGTCGATATTTTACTAGTGCCGATGTTACTTTTCATGAGTCTTGTCCTTTCTTCATTGAGTCCCCTAATTGTCTTGATGATTTATTTCCCGATCCCGATCCCGACTCTGACATATCTGCATCACCAACTGTCCCTACCATTTCTATCCCTCCAGCTTCATCTGCTCCTCCGATCTCTAATGCTACACATTCGGATCTTGTTTCATCTGACCTACTGGCAGAGGCTCCTCCTCTGATATTCACGTATACCAGACGACATAAGGATAAGACATCGGCCCCTGATTTACACCTGACCATGATTCTGGTCCGTCCTCTGTTCCTGCTCCTATTGCTACACCTGATACTCCCTTACCAGATATTTCACATGTTACCCCTGATACACCCGTCTATGACCCACTTGGTGCACCGTATCCTGATACACCCCTTGCCTTCCGAAAGGAACCCAAACATCACACCTATTACCCTATTCAGGATTATGTCTCTTATGCTCATCTGTCACCCGAATGTCATGCTTATACTACTGCCCTTGACTCCCACCCGATTCCTAAGAATGTGATGACCGCCCTAGCTCACCCAGGATGGAGAAAGGCTATGGAAGAAGAGATTGGTGCTCTTCGGGCCAATCATACGTGGGATCTGCAACCCCTTCCCCCCGGGAAGCGCCTCGTTGGTTGTCGTTGGCTGTTCACAGTGAAACCAAACCCAGATGGACCTGTGCCTCGCTTGAAGGCCCGTTTAGTTGCTAAAGGTTATTCTCAGGCTTACGGTATTGATTATGATGAGACTTTCTCTCCTGTTGCCAAAATGCCGTCGGTACATATTTCTATTGCTCTTGCTGCCATTAATCACTGGCTGCTCCATCAGCTTGATGTCAAGAATGCATTTCTTCATGGCGTTCTTGAGGAGGAGGTGTATATGGAGCAACCACCTGGGTACATCGTTGAGGAGGAGGCTTCAAAGGTATGTAGATTACGTCGCTCATTGTATGGTCTTAAGCAGTCCCCCTGAGCATGGTTTCGACGATTTTCTGATGTTATGGGAGAGTTTGGGATGACTCGTAGTACCTATGATCATTCTGTGTTCTTTAGACATCACCAGGGCCAAAGAATTATTCAGGTTGTTTATGTGGATGATATAATAATCACAGGGGATGATGAAGTTAGGATCACAAATCTCAAACAGTTTCTTCAGTCACAGTTTCAGATTAAGGATCTTGGCCGACTCTGATACTTTCTTGGTATAGAAGTATCTCGTTCTTCACAGGGAATTCTCCTATCACAACGAAAGTATGTTCTTGATATGTTATCTGAGTGTGGTCTGTTGGGCTGCAAACCAGTAGATAGCCCAATGCTCTCTACCGGAAAGCTGCTTCCAGACGATGGGAGCCCGATGAAGGATCTTGAGCAATACAGACGGCTAGTTGGGAAACTTAACTATTTGACTGTCACTCTTCCGGACATCTCCTTTGTGGTTAGTGTTTTAAGTCAGTTTATGGCAGCCCCATACACAGGACATTGGGATGCTGCTCTACGTGTATTACGGTATCTTAAAACCGCTCCAGGCTTGGGGATTTTGTATTCTGATCAAGGTCACTTTCGTGTAGGCGCCTTTACAGAAGAAGGAGATGGTAGAGTATCAGGTTTTTCGGATGACGACTGAGCAGGTTGCCCTATTTCACGGCGGTCTACAACTGGATATTGTGTGTTTGTCGGAGGAAATTTGGAAAAGCAAGAAACAACACACAATGTCTCGATCTAGTGTTGAATCTGAGTACAAAGCCATGGCAGATGTTACATCGGAAATGATTTGGGTCCGTCGTCTTCTCAGAGAACTTGGGGTTATTTCAAATAATTTGATGAGGCTATATTGTGATAATCAATCTGCTATTCACATAGCCAAGAATCAAGTATTTCATAAGAGAACTAAACATATAGAAGTTGATTGCCATCTAATCAGGGATCAGGTAGTTGGTACGAAGGTTGAAGCGGCATCCATTCAACCAATCCATGTTAAGACAGAGTTTCAACTTGCTGATATCTTCACGAAACCACTCCGAAAGACTCAAATAGATTTTATATGTAACAAGTTGGGCATGATTAACATCTATGCATCAACTTGAGGAGGAGTGTTAATGTAAATAGTTTAGTTTAGTTATATTGGCCCATTATGTTGATCCATGGGCCTTAGATTAGAGTTTACCACCTCTATATATTGAGGTTTTTCCTCATTGTAAAATCTATCCAGAAATAAAAATAACTTTCAGTTTCTTCACATTCCTGAAGGCGTGGTCCATGTGACCATGTGTGAGCTTTGCAGGTAACGCATAGTGCTGAGTGGGCCAAAGGTTGTGAACTTGGATTATGTTTTTTTAGGCCTAAACATAACGCATAGTGCTGAGTGGGCCAAAGGTTGTGAACTTGGATTATGTTTTTTTAGGCCTAAACACTGTTATACTCGCTAGGTGAAATATGATTAAAGGGTGGATCTAAGCCCCATGCTCTGAGATGCTAAGTGTCTCTTTCATTCTTCACCAGCCCACATATCATTGTTCTACCGTTCTTCACGTCTTAGCATGAAGAGCCTCAGACAAGACTGTTCTTAAACTGGCTCGGTGATAGTTGCAAACTCGACCGAAATACATGAAGGTCCTAACTATCACCAAATCTCAGACATGTTGAGTTTCTTAATCTCCTTCTCAGCCCTCCCATCAGTTTATAAATGATACACTGTGCTTAGGTTCACTTGTGAATATATTTCTTGTTAAGTGGTCTTTCAAAAGTGTCGGCATAAGCTGGTTAGAAACTATGGAAAATTACATGCATGCGCTTTTTGAATCTCTGCTATATTGGTGAGGAAGCTCACTCATCTTTTTTTTACTTAATAACATGTTAAACACTTTGCTACAAAATGTACCGTTGTCTAGGGGTGTTCATGAAACTGACTGAACTGTAGCAAGTCAGCCGTTTTGGCAACTTTGAGGTCCAAACAGTTTGGTTTGGTTTGGTTTGAATTTTGGAACTGTCTGCATAAACTTTTATTATTTATATATATTATTCATTTTTGAAATATGTAGTTATATATATTTGTATTATAATCATGGACCATCTTTATCATTTGATAAATTTCAGTACAAACTAATGATTCTGAAAAAATAAAAAATAAATGGTTTAAACCATCAAAACACCAAACAGTAAAACCAGCCAGACTGATCCAACCTGGTGGGTTGGTTTGTTATTTCCGTAACTGTAGTTAGCTTTTTGGTCCAAAGTTTTTGTCAAAGCTGGCTGAACCGGGCCAAAAAGTGTTAACAGCCCTAACTATATACAATTATTTTCAACTGTAATGGATTTTATTGCTTTGGTTTCAGGCTCTGTTCTTTCTTATGTATAAGTGTAAACAATCGTGCAGGTTCCATACCTGGTGTTTCATTTGAGCAAATGAAACTACAAATAAAACTCGGAGTTCCCCGACCTCTTCAACCTACTCTGGACATCGAGAAAGTGAAGTCTGTTTTCCCATAGTAAGTCTCTTCAACTGCAATTTGTACTTTTTGTGTATTTCCTTCACATTTGTTAGCCCAGAAATATTCTGTGGTGTTATATTGTTTTCTTATATCTAGGAGTGTAAACGAGCCTAGCCCAGCTTGTGCTTGACTCGTATTGTTTAAGAGTTATAAAGCTCGAGCTTGGCTAGTTTGTTATTTATCAATATGCAATTACTTACTTTTGTACATATATAATTATTTGTAGAAATTTATGATTTTAATTTCATATATATAACAGAAATATATATTATTTAGTTATTGTACTTATAATTTTATATATAATAATAGTATATGTTATGTAATTTTATATTTGTTATATATATTGAAATATATTATATAGATGCGTGTGTATATATACATACATATATACGTGTGTGTATATATATATATATATATATTAGGTTTGTTTAGGCTCATGAGTATAGTCACGCTTGGTATGTGAAGCTTGGGCTCGTTTACTAAATAAACTCCAATTTGGCTGGAGCTAGAGCTTGTGTCGATTCAAGATTTCAGCCGGTCACCCCTACTTATATCTAATTTGTTGTATGTGTTAGTGGGAAAATAGAGAATGTTGAAGTAGTAGATGGTGGATTGATATGCTCAAGTGGTGTGCATGTGGAAGAAATGGGAGACAAGGATGATAACTGTTACATAGTGAACGCGGCCGTATATGTTGGCTACTGAATTAGTGGTTCACCCGAGCCTGCTTCGGGTCAGTATTTTCAACACCAAAATGTTTCCTTTATTCTGGATATGTTAGAATTATTGTGTTGATAAATGGTATCCTGAGTATGGTTGCTTTTTTACATCTTTTATTAAGCCCTGTATACTTTCAGTAAATGATTTTTTTTGTTGTTCCTCCATCCCTCATCATAGATGTTCCTATGTTTTTCTTTTTAATACATTTGGTCATATACCACTAAATTTTTGACATTAATCACGAAGTTTTATGACACGATCTCTGTCTAGAAACATTAGGGGTGAACTTTACGATTCAAACTAGCTGGTTTGATGAAAATTTTGGGCTGAACCACTAACTATTATTTTGAAGAAAATGATAAACTAAACATGCTGTTCAAAGCAAAGCCTTCGTTGCACACTATAATGGTTCAACGTTTATTGCACTATGGATTCAACAGCAAACTTCTTTAATTTGTATGGTTTTTTCGTGACAACTATTACAAAAACCTGTTTTCAAAATCTTTGTGGTTGTTTGGTTGAATCTGAACCATTAAATGCTGATTGGTTAAGGGGTTTGAATGATTAAGAGATCCGAATGATTAAAAGGTCTGAATGGTTAAATGACGAACCAATGAGTGGTTGTTTGATTGAATCTCTGAATACATGTGCAGAATAACTATTTGAACCCTCTAAACAATCATCAACATTAACATTTAAGTATTCAACATTAACATTCAAGTATTCAACAATCATCTCTAGATTCAAAGACTCATTCAATTGCATGTTAAAAAATTCAAAATTAGGAACAAATGAACTCAAGTCAATTATCAGGTATCCTCGAAAACGTATCCTAGATGCTATCACCTTTATTTCTTTCATCAACTGCACCTTCAAACTGCAATCAACGAGAAGTTGATCAGCCCCAAATGACCTTCAATTGAATGCACACAAGGTGTTCGATCAAAGGCCCGGAAGAGTTTAATAAAAAAACACGAAGCTGATAAACAAAAGAAGCAGTTCCGAAGGAGTGTAGGGCTATTGGGTTGGCGGCGAACGGGAGGCGGCAAATGGTGGCCGGGGAAAGCTTGCCGGCGGTGGTGGAAGCTGACAGTGGCATGCGACGGGGAGATGGGTAGGGGGTCGATGGTTGTTGGAAATGGGGTGGGGGCCGATGCTTTTGGGTGATGTTGAGGGGTAGATAGGTAATAATTCCCATTCAACACTCTCCCATTACTTAACTATTCAATGCTGAATGGTTCCATTAAAAGGTGTATGTATATACTTTCTACTGGTTTAGATGTAGCCTTTTATGGTCCTATTAAAAGGCTATTAAACACATACACCTAAGTAGTCAAATATATGTAAACTAAATATAAATAGGGTTTACTTATTATCAATTTCAACACTTTTCAACCTATTCTAGTTCAACCAAAAAGACACAAAAGCTTATGTGATGATGACACTCTCCCACCTGAGTAGAAGTCGGAAAAAAAATCTGTTTTATAGTCAAATGCAAACTCCCAACTTTGCTGCCAAAAACACAAAGCTTATAGATTAGATATGTCAAAGAGGTTGCAAAACACACAAATACTCAAGAAGAACATAACGTTCATGAAGATGCATTAAAATTTGATAACTTCCTGTTGTCATAAAACTACCATCTTAAGAAGACTATAAACAGTTCATGAAGGTGCACTAAAATTTTATAACTCACTGTTGTTTAAAACCAACAAAAAAATGGTTAATTGGATGGGGAAAAAGATACTTAATGATTAACCGAAAATAGTCATTGGAATCAATATACAAATTTAGAAGGAATGATTTTGTCATGAAACAACAATTTATTTTTTCAATATTAACAATCCTATCCATCAACATCCTACAAAAAGAAATAAGAACTATAGCATAAACATACTGTAAAGAATCAAAATAAATTGTTATTGTTAGTATACAAGCACTCAAAGAAACTGTTTAAAAAGAATAGCATAACTGGAATTTTATAATTTACTATTATATAATAACATATAGAATCTTGAAATTCCGTTTTGATCACCGGTAAGAATCCGTTTTGTGAAGAATCTATTAACATTTTAATAACAATGACATAACTTTCATGTCAAGGACATCTTCATCTTTGATCATTCAAATATCAAATAAATGGTCCGATTAACCATTAATGTTGAATGGTTCCATTAAGAGGTTTTTTTTCGAAACAAACACGTACACTTCTTACCAGTTCAGAGTTAGCCTTTATCTCCGTGATTCAGAGGGGAAAACCGGTCCCTACACACCATGGAAGTGTTAGATGTTTGGATGTGCTAGAACCCCTTAATAGCAAATGTAATGAAATGTCTTGTAGCATCTAGCATGTTAACACCTCGATGGAGTTGTGGTCTGAATGTCTGAACTATGTATACTTAGTTTCTATAGAATCAGTCAACATACAATGCTTCTTATTTATACAAGATAGAGCATGTGGGTTTAAGGAGTTAAGATATTTTTGCAGGTTATATAAGTCTTGCTTTCTCTACGAGGTTATACTGTTATAGATAGTTAAGTTAGTTTGTAAGTTACCATTCCTAATTCGATCAGATACTTTAAATAAAATTTCATTTACAAGTAGGGTCTGTGAGGACAAATCATGCATCTACCCCATGAAGAAGAGTGGCTGGACTTAAAGAACCTCGACTAAGAAAAGCCAATTTTTTTGGAGATATCATATAGAAAAATATATAAAAACAAATAACACATATACCAACAAATAACAAAACAATTCATGACGAATTTAGTGTTGGTAGAAGGCAAAAGATTGGTGGGGGTATGAAACTCCGTAATTTAAAGTAACTGATACTAAAAGCTCACGTGACACTAAAGGCACATCTCAACTAGAGTCAAAACATAAGAAATAGCTAACCAAACCATTAGGAACGAAGGTGTGTAGATAGTATCTAACTCTAACATCTAAGTCAAGCATACATATGTACCTAACACTAAAGGTCCAACCTGCACATCTCAGACATTCAAACTAAGGACAAATACGGTGAGTAACTAACCCAACACCTACAACTAAAGGTAATCTTAAAAGTATCTAGCACTATCATCTAAGGCTAACATGAACCTAGTAGTAGTTGAGAATATAGACCAACAGCTAATGACCATAGGCAACCTAAATGCTATACAAGCCAATGTATTAGGAGCCCATGCATATATGAAATATACATGATCCCCCAAAAATACTTAAAACTTTTATCATGGTTGATATGTTCATCCCATCCCATTTTAGTCGTGGTCTCCCTTTACTCCTATCCACTCCACTTTGAGGGTTTCCCCACTCCTTAGTTGTTCCTTCATGTACCTTACACACATGCTCAAACCATCCCAATCCCCTTCCTTATCTTATATGAAATCTATGCCACCTCTAATCTAACCCTAAAACTCATTGTTTATCAGGTTCATCCACGTATGCCTGCACATATAGTCATAAATCTTAGTATCCTCATCTCTTCTTCCTCTATTTTATTTGAAATCTATGCTACCCTTATTCTAACCTTAAAACCATCATTCTTTTCTTGTATGGCCACTCATACCCCCACAATATTTTCATCATTGCTTCCTCTAGCTTTTGTGCATATGTTTTCCTGATTGGCTAGAAATTGGTTCTGTATAACATAGGTGGTCGAACTACGATCTTGTTGTGTTGTGGGCTCCAATCTATCTTGGGTCGGGCCCTGAAATAGCCTGCAGACAAGCTGCAGAAAGGGGTTAGGGCAACCGGCCCTAACCTAATCTGCCACTAATTGTTTATGTTAAGTTTTTTATTGTCTTTTATTATATATATACCCACATATTGTACCTGTAATCTTTAGTCTTAAAAAGTAATAAAAAGAACCCTGGTTCGTAGCCTGCAGACGTAGGTCAATCATTGACCGAACCACGTTAAATCTCTGTGTTCTTTACTGTTTTGATTATTGTGCTCGTGTGTTATGTGTTGTGTGTTTGTTGATCACCATGGATTCACTGTTGTCCTTAACTACTGCTTCCGCCAACATGCAATCAACAAGGCTGCTGATTGCCATCGATAAACCACTAGCAGCCGCCATCACAGTCGCCGCAAAGGGGCTGTGTTTGTTGCCGTGAGTAGGCTGCTGTTCTGTTTAGTTTTGTGCATTGTTGCTGCTACTTTTTGCTCTGTTTCTGGTTAAAGAAAAACCTTTAAACAAGTTCTATTTTGGTTTTTTTGTTTAGTAAGATTAGTTCATTTTATTGGTTGTTTGGTTAAATTATTTCCGCTGCGTAGTTACGTTTTATTACCATTATTATTGTTATCATTATCTCGTCACTCGTTTTAGAAATTAATTAGAAATACCGACAAGTTCTTAAGGCCCGAGCCGTAGTATTGTATTGATTTTTGTGCCCTATCTGAATCCTCGAGTCAGCCGCGTACACGTAATACCTAATAAGTGGTATCAGAGCCTTGGTTGCTCTCATCCTTTGATTTCCGGTATTATGGCTGATGAGGGTAAAAGGAGAATTGAGAAGTTTGATGGCGTTAATTTTGGATGGTGGAAGATGTAGATCGAAGACTTACTTGTTCAGAAAGATTTGAGTGTAACGTTGTTCGGTGATAAACTTGAAAACACCAAAGATGTTGATTGGGTTGCACTTGATAGGAAAGGTGTTGCTGTGATTAGATTCTCGCTGATGAAGAATGTTGCCTTTAACATTCTGAAGGAAACGAAAGCCAAAGGCGTTATGGATCCACTGTCTAACCTGTACGAGAAGCCGTCCGCAACCAACAAGGTCTCTCTGATTCGGGAACTTGTAAACACAAGATTGAAGGAAGGTGGCTCTATTAATACTCACATTAACAACTTTAACTCTATTATTTCTCGCCTAGTGTCTATCAATATCAAATTCGATGATGAAGTCCTACCCTTACTATTTGTTATCCTTGTTACCTGAAAGCTGGTTAGGAACCGTTACAACAATTAGTAGTTCATCTGGAAATACTAAGCTTAAACTTGATGGAGTTCACGATCTGATTATGAGTGAGGACATTAGAAGGAGGAGAACTGGTGAGTCTTGTAGTTCCTTGTTGAGTACCGAAGGCAGTGGAAGGAAGAATGAACGAGGAAGTAACATGGGCCGATCTAAATATTAGAGAAAAAGTGAATCAAGACCAAGAAAAGATATTACTTGCTGGAATTGCAAGGAGACTGGGCACTTCAAAAGTTAATATCCTAAACCATCGTCATCTAAAGAAAAGAAAGAGGTTAACGCTGCTTGGACTCACAATTCGTGTATACTAATTTACTTGCAAACTTGGCTACTTAGAATATTACATGTTCCCTAGATATGTTTAGCACATTCTCAATTGTGAACTGGGCTCACAAGTGAATGGAACAAGTAAGGTTCTAAAATTGGGACAGATGAAGCCTGACATCTTTAAGACAATGAGAAAGCCTACTGTGGGCTTCTTAGGGGTAGAAACAGCTCGTCCCAAAAATGTTAGAGCTTATTGCTCAAGGTGGCAACCTAGCAACACCAGCTAGTGTTGAACCCATACCTTTTATTTCATAACAACCCACACAGCCACAAATAACCATCACCTACCAAATAAAATCCAAACGAACCCCTGCACAAGCTACTCAGCTTGTGAAGGCCCCCATATCACCACCCATGCAGGAGGAAGTGGACACTAGAGCTCCCACTTCCCTAAGGAGCAACCCACCCCTATCTTACCAATGATTAGTACTGAGGTTCCTCATGCTCAGCCTTATAAGCTCACAACTCCAAAAGCCTTAAGTCTTAACTCAGAGTCTTCAAACTCTAGTGAACAACCTTCAAGGGACAGCTACTATCCCTAGCCTCTAGGTCTGAATCAACCAAATCCCAACCTAAAATTCTATGATCTATGATGATGAAGACATGGGATTCAGTGAGTACCATGAGTATCTTCTCCACCCCTACTCAAGAAGAGATAAGTACTCCTGCCTCTCCCAAGTCTAGCCCACATAATCCACGTACTACTGAGGTAGATCTCTCTAAACCTGTTCAGGAGGTGCATAGGGAAGAGGCTCTTACTTCAGCAAGTGATTATATTATTAAGACCTTAACCATGGCAACCCAGCCCATTGACACTTCAAATGAAGTTGTTTGTGCGCAGGGGAAATCTAGGAGCCAAGAATAACATGCTGGTGATAAGGAAGAAGACTTAGGTCCTACTCTCTTATCCCCTAGTGATTCATCTGATGAAGATGAGGAGAACATAAGACTAAAGGTGCAAAAATTGATCAAAATATGCACATATTTAGTCTCCAAGGTTAGTCACTTAGAATCTCAAGTGACTACTTTGCAAAGGGTCAATGATCAACAACTTGAAATTTCTAATCTTAAAACACATGCAGATAAGCTCTTTATATCTTCTGATGATCCTGACTATCGTTATCTGTATAGCTTGTGAATTGAACTCTATATGCCCTACCATACCATAACCCAAATTCTTAAGTCTCAACAAGTATTTAAGAACCCGTTTACATGTCCCTAAGTGGATGGACACTACATAAAACAAGATAGTATACTCATAACAAATACTATATCTGGTCTTGAGTGAGTTAGATAAATCAAACCTCCAATAAGACTTCTGTACTCGTAACCATCCACTTCTCTACCACCATCTTCGACATAAAATCGTTCTTTTGGACTCATTGGTGTGGTAGCTCCTTTACAAGACTCCATACCAAATCACTTTAACAAGTTGGTTGCATATTTCTTTTGAGAGAGAAATATTCCATCCTTCCATTGTACTAATTCTAAGCCCAAGAAGTATTGTAATGTTCCCATATCTAGCATTTCAAACTCTTTCACCATGCTTTATTTGAATTAATCTAATAGTTCTTGAGATGGAGATGTGTAAATTATATCATCCATGTACATACATATTATAATAAAATTGTCACTTCTCTTTTTCACATACATTATTGGTTCATCCAGTCTTCTATTGTACCCATTTAGAGACAAATAACCATCAATCAGCTATACCATGCTTTAGGGGTTTGCTTCAGTCCATATAAAGCTTTATGAATTCGATAGACTCTGTTCTTCACCTTTAATCTTGAAGCCAGGAGGTTGTTTCATATATACCTCTTCTTCCAAATACCCATTCAAGAAAGTAGTTTTGATGTCAAGCTGATGTATAGACCAACCATTTTGTGCTGCACGTGACAAGATCAGTCTAATAGTCTCGAATCCCGCAACTGGTGAGAAGGTTTCTTCGTAGTCTATGCCATGCACTTGCGCGTATCCTTTAGCCACCAACTGAGCCTTATGTCTGGTGATTTTACCTGCAACATTGGTTTTTAATCTATACACCCACTTTAAGCCAATAGGAAGCTTAACTAGCGGTAGACCAACCACGGACCGCGTTTTATGCTTTTCAAGTGAGCTCAGTTCTTCTTTCATCGCTACGACCCATTCATCTTGTTGAACATCTTCCTTGATGAAACTAGTTCTATTAAGGATAAAGCAAATTGGCAAGCGGAATACACTATTTCTATTTCATCGGTGTTTTTATATAAATTATCTAATCCTCTCAAACATAAAGGTGACATTTTAGATGTTAAAGTACTATTTTTTACATGTTGGGACCCACCACCGCTGCCATCTACATGCATAATTTTGGTTGGTATTAAAGGTTGATTAGGTGTACCTTGCTACCACTTAGACTTTCAAGGTTGTGACTTGAACCATCACTTGTATTATTGTCATTCAACATAGTACTACCTTTATTTTCTCAGTATTCACGTGAACCACTCCATAAGGCAAGTTGTCATCTTGATCTTTATTTACTTTTAATTTTGACCTTTTATTGAAGGTCACATGTCTACTTATAATAATACTTCCTTTCTCAATATCAAACAACCATTTTGACCTTTTGAACCATTTTGACTATAGTTCAATTCTTATGCTCCCTAACTCCATTATGGTCGGGAGTATAAGGGGCACCCATTGTCTTCACAAAAGCTTTTGAATTCATTTGACATGAACTCTTCCCCTTTGTCAGTCACGGGAGTCCTAATTTTTTCACCAAACTTATTTTCTGTCCTGGCTTTGAACACTTTTAACTTCCTAAATGCTCCTGATTTTGATTCTAGGCATCACACCTCTGACATCCTACTATAATCATCAATAAGATGTAGAAAGTACAGAATACATCCCAAGGATTTCATAGAAACTGGTCCACACGGATCTACATGAATTAATTATGGTACATGAGAGGCTTTTCATTAAGAATTATGAGAAGCTCTTCTTGTTTGTTTACCAAGCACACATCCTTTACATACATCCCACAAGTTAATTCTTGGTAACCCATGTACCATTTATAGTTCATGCAAGATCTAGCCCTTTCTCATGAACATGCCCATATCTCACGTGCCACATCTTGGATTCTTCTTGATTGGATGCCACCATAGCTCGACCTATAGTGCTTTGTTTTGACACATCTAGCATGAATATGTTATTTTTAGTCTTCTTAATAACACAAGTAGTCTCTCTCATACATTTGCATGTTATTGTACATACCTTATCATCAAACAATAAAGCGTATCCATTCCTTATCATATGTCCAACACTTAATAGGTTGTAATCCAATTCTAGAACATATTGCACATTGTTGAGTATATAATACTTACCTGTCTTGGATTTTAAGTTGTACCTTCCTTTTTCCTTTAACTTGAATGTTCTTTCTATTGCCCATTTTAACTTGCACTCTCTTCTTTGCATCTAAGTTCTTTAAACATCCCTACTCATGTCATCACTGCTAAGGGCCAAAAACAACCTATTTTCATTATCTTCTTCCTCCTCAACCACAACTTTCACATGCGGTTCATTCCAACAATCCATTTTTACATGCCCAAATCTGTTACAATTGTAACATTATATGCGACCTCTACAAAAGCTATGGCCACGACCTCTCCCTCTACTTCAAAAACTATTTCTTCCTTGGCCTTTAGTAGCACTTGGTCTTTCATCCTCTCTGGTGGTGGCATGAAGTTCCTGTTTTTATTAACGGTTTTAGCCCCTCTATTTATCCGAGCTTCATGTGCCTGTAAGCATCCTATAAACTGATCAAAGGATAATCGTGTCAGATCTTTTGACTCTTCAATAGCTGTGACAACATGATCTCACTTTTCCGGAAGACTCCTTAACACCTTTTTCATGATGGTTGATCTTTGACATACTCTCCATAAGACCTCTTATGGTTGACAATTTTTATAACTTCAGAGTGAAAATCGCCAACTAATTCATCATCATTCATATATAAAGTTTCGAACTCCCTTTTAAGACCTTGAAGTTTAGCTATTTTCACTTTCAAATCACCTTGGAACTTAGTTTCTAAAAGCATCCATACTTCTCTTGCCGAAGTTGTTGTAGCAATCCTGGAAAACACATCATCGTGGACCGCTTGTTGAATGAATAACAAAACCTTGGCATCATTCTTCCTGTTTTCTTTGTACCTTTGTCGATCACCATCATTATGATTGTACCCTATTGAAACAAGATCCAACAAATCATGTAATAAAAGAACTGTCTTCATCTTGATGCTCCAAAACTTGTAGCCATCTCCTTTGAAGTTTGGTGGGGGTTGTCGATCTGCATGGTGGGTTGTTAGCCATGTCACGTCTCTCACAAAGAAGCTCTTAGAGCACTCACAACTCATTCCTTATCTTTATCCATATAATTAAACTAAAAATACAACTTTTCATCTCATCTTTTTAATTAAATAATATTTTTTTATACCTTCATCATTACTTTTTCTCTATCCTACACTCACAACAACTTTTAAAAATATAAAAAAAATTATAAGGGTTATATAGTAATTCCTTAAATTTACAAATTGAACGGTAACATTTCTCTCTCATCCACTCATAACAACTTACAACTACTCATAACCATTCCATATAATTTAAGGATTATATTCAGATACATATACCAAACTAGTTATGAATACTCTTATACCAGATGTTGGTACAAAACTCACACACACACACTCTTTGTTGTAAATGAAAACACATAGTCTGGCCACAAACTCACACCTTCGTTAAAACATAATACAAACTACATAAAGGAAATAACCATGAAAGGAAACTGACCCACTACATCATTACATTAAACAAAGATACCTACTACTTCAGTAGAATAACTGTGACCACTACGACTAACTAAGCACATAATTAATAAGGAAAAACACACATGCATGATGAAAATATGAAAGGATTCACGTAAATAATGAATCCTACAACAATACAGAATATAAACCAAGATCTAACAGTAATCAATGAAGCTGCACTAAGACAGTGTAGATTCAGAGATAAGAATTAACAAGATCCGCATGAGATGCTTATGCGAGCGCAAAAGAGAGACAAAATGATATGTGTTAACCCTACTAATCCATCTCTACGCATATATACGCCTGAAGATACACACTGCACCATCCAGCCTTGGAACTTGACCAGCAAACTCTAACTTAACAACTTGACAGCTCCGATTAATGACAGATCTAGAATTTTTTGCTAGTGGGAGGAGATAAACTCGGTAGTTAAAACATCCTAACCAAAACTATAAAAATCGGTCGCTTTTGCATAAACCAGGTAGCAATTTAGAGAAAACTTAAAGTACAATCCTACTCCTAACAACTAAGATGCCACATTAAGAATCTGGATACATAAAACACGAAATAAATTAGAATGGTATATACATTGTAACCACATCTGCAATATATGAGCTACTAGCTTGTTAGATCCATCTCTTTAGCTTAGAATGAAATAAAATTCTTCTAACTACATCACGAAACATAAACCACACTCATATATTGAGAATATATATATATATATATATATATATATATATATAATATGTATCTGGTTAAATAATTGAGCTCAATAGTTTTCAAAAGAAATTTACTTTCCTGAAACTAACGACAAACTTATACACTATTACACTTGATTACCAGAAAATATCATTTTTTTAATTGATGAACAAATAAAAAAGGTATAAACCATGAAGCGCAGTATTATTTTATTACATTTGATCGTATACAAAGTTGGGTTTCACATTATTTTAATAAAATAAAAATAAAAATAAAAATAAATTTAAACATAAGGATTTAATGAAATTATTATATTCTATATTTATCCGCACACTAATATTTGTTTTGTTGTCAATTTGAGATGTAATTATATACCTGACATGTTGATTTAAAATTTTAAAAAAGTCAACCACTTTTAATTACTTATTATTAGCTTCTTTTGAACTCATCTTCTTCCTCTCTTAATCCGTTTCTCTGTTTTGTTTCACACAATATAGAAGGAATTATTTGTAATACATGGGTTTATTTTTTTAATTTAATAAAATAACAATAACATTATTGATAGGAAATATAAATTTGTAATATCGCACACAAACCGAATGTAAGTAATAACAAAGTTTACATAAATCGAACCCCATTCAAACCGTCTTCAGAGAAAACCTTTTTTACTTGAATCTTGAAACCGTAAAGATTTTTTACAGCTTCATCTTTGTCTGCACAACGAACTCAAGAAAATGTTGAATGGTGGTTGGTGATTTCTATTCAACAAAGGTCCCATATAATAAATTTCATACATCTTCTAAGACGAATGTGTCTGTCTCATAGGGTATGTAAGGCTCCGTTCTGGGACGGTTACAACTGGCCAATCATTACTCATAAAACATATAATTACATTAACTTGAAATAAACGTTGTAACGGAAACATTAAAAACAACATTTTCATTATAAATGCTTTTGCAAAATAATACAATATTCGTTACACAATTTCCTTTGTTCGCATTACAATGCAAAAACATTAACAAAAGAATGTCATCCAGAATGCCAAGTAGCTGTCCCGCGCTATACTCAGCAATGCTCACCTACCAACTGGAAAAATGCATAAAAAGTTAGTGTTGCTGAGTGAGTTCTAGTTTTATAATAAAACATACTTTATCTTTCGTTTAAAACCGTTCTTTACTTTCATTCAATCATAACAGGTTTTAGAATGTGATCATACATTGTACGTACATATAGATAATATTTATTATCTTCATCATCGTTCGTTTCGTACATTTATTATCTTTCATTTCCATCTAGGTCCTGTCATGTGCTTAACCCCTTCTAGAGCACCAAGCAATTCATCTAGGGTTAAGCGACAATGACCCTATACATATGGTCAATCACAAAGATTGAACCCCTGTGTGCATCCTCATGGGGTATTTAACCCACACACAGTTGATCTGACAACCCCTCATTGGGTGTGAACCTCCGTACATTGCTTAATCACACGGATTAAGCCCCAGTGTGCATCCTCATGGGGTAGCTAACCCGCACACGGTTGAGCTAACACTCCTCATTGAGTGGGAACCTACACACATTTGCTTGCAAGCCTTTCTTTCGTTCGTTCATTCATTAATGCATGCATTCTTTCATTTCGTTCCTCATTTTATTATCTTCCACTTTACGTTACATAATACTTTTCATTTAATCACATTCAACGTAAAGCCATAGGAAAATAATCATATAACAAGGAACATATACATAAACATACAACATCACCATACAAGGCACATCATACATACATAACATACATCATACATACCATCATGCATAAGCATTAATCATACATCATAACACCTATGACCTCAAAAAGTCAACTTACAAATAGCCCTCGTGAACCTCCCAAGTCAAAGCCTACATTTCACCTTTTTCCCCAAAAAGTCTGAAAATATTCTAAGTGTTCATCCGCATTTCCCTTTTTATTCATCCGCATTTCTTTTGTTCATCCGCATTTCTTTTTGTTAATCCGCATTTCTTTTTGTTCATCTGCATTTCTTTTACTCATCCACATTTGTTCATCCGTATTCACTTTACTCATCCGCATTTGTCAATGCTCATCCACATTTGTTCATCCGCATTGACTTTACTCATCCACATTTGTCAATGCTCATCCGCATTGACTTTACTCATCCGAATTTTTACTCATCCGCATTTCCTCAGCCGCATGAACTTACTCATCCGCATTTCCTCAGTCGCATGAACTTACTCATCCGCATTTTCTTACTCATTTGCATTGACTTTCTCATCCGCATTGACTTTCTCATCCGCATTGACTTTCTCATCCGCATTTGTCAATGTTCATCCACATTTGTTCAACACTTAAGCAGTTTTTCTAAACTTAGGTGTATGAACTACTGTTGGGCGTATGAGCAGCCTAGGGCACAATATCATGTTCTAAGCTTAAATCATACATTCTAAACCTTAGTAACACAACCATAACATCAACAAGCATGAACATTGACCAAAATCACTCCATACCCTCAACATACACACATTCAAGCATACGGGTATGAAACCCTTGTTTCATAAAAAGTTCATACATGCATATCCAACCCCAAAATCAATTAAAATATGTAAAAGAGGGGTTCTAGAACTCACCTTAGCAGCCTCTTGAGTATGGCTTCTTCCAAACTCGTTTGCAATTGAGTTCAACCACCTAGAAACCCACCAAAAACACACACCCGAACACACATAACACACATGGGCATAAACCCGAGAACATAACCGGTTAAGAAAACCATAAAACCAAGAATTCTTACCTTGAATTCGACTTTTAAGCTCTTGTTCTTCAAAAATCCGAAGGTGCACTTTCTCTTTCTAAAAATATGATGATTTGGGGGTTGTAAGAAGAGAGTGGGCGGCCATGCCCACTTTACACCCACTTTTCCAACCTTTTGTACTTTTTGACACTTTTTACCTCTTAACTTGGGTAAAATATATTTTTTTTCTTTTTCTTCACTTTATTCTTTCTTTCTTTGACTTTTAAAAAATAATCGGGTGTTACAGGGTACAACAACCAAAACAATAGTGTACTGCCGGAGATATAATCTTCGCACCTAAGGTCACAATGGATAAAAAGTGTCTTGAAAAGATGAAAAATAAGAAGATAGTGATCATCTAGAAGGTGAAAGTAGGAGTATATAGCTTTTGGGTTGATTAATGTAGTTTTTGTGAATTATCAAAATTTTGTTAAAAAACAAGTAATATATCTTTATATATCATGTATTGTAGGATCATGTTTCAAAAGAATACACCAAGGGTCTCATTAATAACGTTATACGAAAGGTCCCGTCATTAACACTAATTAAATCCTTTACTTAGTGATCATTAACAAATTCATTCTAAAGGTTTATTAGTCTTTCAATATGAGACAAGAACTTCTTGAATATTTCACCACTTCAAGATTTGTTTTATTATATAACTATGAAATAAAACCAACTACTTTTACTCATTACATCAAATATGAATATCAATATCTTATTTATTTTAGCTTTTTTTGAATATGGTTTAACTCGTTGTAATCCTTTCACAAAGAAGATACAAACTCACTAATAAATAATTATTGTATTAACATATATAAATAAATATTAATGTTTGAAACAAATAAAATATCATATTTGCATTAAAATTTTCAACATTGTTTTCATTTCCTTTTCTTTCTTCACTAAACATTAAAACCTTCCACAATTTTAACATTAAAACCTTCCACAATTTTAACTTGTCTAGGTCTTTTGTATCTTTTTTTTACACCCAATAAATATATTTTAAGCCGGTCAACCAGGTAAACCCATTGGCGAAAAGTCACTCACGTCCGTGAACACAGACAACGCTGGTGACAGGGCTCGTCCATCATTCAAAGGGAAACTCATCACCCAAAGGCCCACTGTAGTAAAACTTTAGGCGCACTATGGTAAAACTTTTAGCCCACTTAAAACATATTGCACCTAATAAGACTCCAACCCATAATCTTCATTATGAAAATCATAACATATATCATTTTAAAACTGTTAATCTAGGACTCCATGGCTTTGGTATCTCTTAAGATACTATTTGGGGCACAATTATTAATTATTACTCTAATATTTTGAGTAGGGGGCCTCCCACCCCTTAAAACTAAGGTAAATCCGTTCATGAATCCAATCCCTCGTGCTCCCGAATGCTCCAAATATAACTACAAAATAAAATCTAGAAATAACCAAATTACTAACTATAGACCATGACATGCTACAAATGAATTGTTATAATTAATTTAATATATATTGATTTTAATATTTCAGGTCTAAAAACACTATAAAAAACCTATCACAATAAAAAATCTTATTTTTGAGTCATGTTTTAACTTAAGACCCCTACCATGAAACATTGAACAAGAACAATCGCTTTTCCTCAAGTTAAAACTTACATTTATTTGTGACATCAGAGACATTAGAGTCCGAATCTTTAGCAATTCTTTTCAAAGTATCAAACAATTAAAAGCCTTGTACCCTGCAATTTGCTTGATTGTCGTTTATTTTAGAGCATTCAGAACCTATTCTTCATTTTTATTTATATAATTACATTAAAAATTACTATTTTTTTTTCTCTTTTTCAATTTTATTATTACTTTTTCTCACTCCTCCACTCAGAATCACTTAAAATAGACTAAAAACATTATAGAATTTTGAACAATATTTCCTCAAAATACAGATTAAATAGTAAATTTACCATATCCTTCATTCATAACTACTTATAACCATATTATATAATATAAAAAATACACTTATATAAATATAAAAAAAGGTTATAAATGTTATTATATGCCCACATTATATGCATGTGTGTGTGTTTGGTGGTGTTTGTGTGTACACTATATAAGATATTATATCCACAGGTCTACTCTATGGTTATTGTTTTCTTGTAATCAGCGACAAATTAGGCCAACCAGCTGGATTTGATATAGACTTTCCACTTAAGTAAAGTACAAAAAAGACTTTGTCTTGTATCCATCCTATGGAAAGTATATACACTCATTCATACCAAATATTTATTAGAGTATTTATATTAGAGTTTTTAAAAGTGTATGAGTGTATATGAAATGATTTTGAGTGGTTGTGAGTAAATGAGAGATAAAATGTTATTATGGATTGATATATTTAAATAATTACTGTTTAATCCTTATAAATTATTTAATATTTTTTAAAGTTGTTGTGAATGGAGGAAAGAAAAATAAATAATGATAAGGGTTTAAAAGTTATTATTTAATTGAAAATGATAAAGAAAATATAATAATTTTTAATATAATTATATGAACAAATATAAATAATTTACAGCTCTTATGTAACAATAATGACTTCGTTAATATCCATTAAATAATTTCGTTAATATCCATTAAATAATTGACAGTGGTAGTACATATCCAGACAGATTAATCACTATTCTAATACAAAGATTCTTGATCAAAAGTCACCGGTGGTGTTCCTCCGCCTCTTCACCGGAAAAAGATGCTGATAACCCCCGTGTGCCACTGTCTGCCACTCATCAATGGTTGATGAAGTGTTACACAGTAGGGCGGGGCCGAACGTCGGTTTAATCTTCCGACGTCCAGCCCCAACAGGCACGTTGCGAAGGGCGCCACCCGCGGTCCAGTACCGTTGGCACCCTTTGCAGAAGTGTCTAGGTTGATTAACATTGTAGTTGTTGAAGTAGCAAAATTTGGTCTCCATACTTTTGCACCTAGGGCATTGCATGATCTTGTTTGGCCTCTTGTTGATTATGGTTTGATCATCATGATCATCACTGATCTCTGATTTGTTTATGGGCTCTTGTTTAAGTTGATTCATGACTTGCACGTTGATCATCTTACCAAACAACTTGATGCCTGTGGAATCATGATTTTCATGAACATCTGCCATGAAACGTTGAGAGAGAGAGAGAGAGAGAGAAGTTGACTAATAATTAAGCAAGTTAGTGAAGGAGATAGAAGAATCTTTATGCACACAATATTTACAGAACGCTTGTTGTTACAAGAAGGAAAAATGCACTGTTTGGTTGCAAGAAGGCAGGTGTGCTTGTATATATGTATATATATATATATATATATATATATATATATATAAAGGGAGAGTCAGAGAGAGATAAAGATAGAGAGAGAGATTAAGTACGAAGGCGTATGGTTACAAAAGTTAATCAAAGTACATGTAAAAATTATAATACCATCTATCTTATATCTACTAATAAAGTAATAAATAATTAATAGGGATATTATTATTTTCTAGCATGTTCACATAATATTTAGTTAGATTTCATTTAGCATTGTTCACATGTACTTGTTATAATAAATTTGATATTTTTAGTAGAAATTTTGATTTCAAATTAATTTCCTTAATAAATGTATAATATTATATTAATAAAATTTCTTTTTAGAAATAAAAAATGTTTCATCAATATACGAAAGTAAGACTTTATTTGGTTAAAAATATAATTTAATTTGTAGCTAATTATAATTAAAACTAAAATGGTTTAAAAATATATATAAAGAGATTTATGAATAGTTATTTTTTTTATTGTTTATAATTTAATATGTTTTTTATCTATACTAATAATATATAATAATTTCATTGATATGTTATCTACAACATATATTAAATTAGAATAGGGTTATCTTGATAATCAATATTTTTTGTGATAACTTTTGACAATAATATGAGTAACACATATAAGTCACATTCTAGTCACATGTCTTTCCACATTTTTATTTTAAACGTTCAAAATTTTTTTCATGATATTATTTATTTTAAAAAAAATTCACTATTAATTGTAGTATTTTTTTAATCTTTCCAATGCATGTCATATTAATATATATAGTTTTTTAAAAGTTGTTCACCCGTTATTTACAAATATGTAATTCTGGTTGCCGGCTATAGAAACAAAGTCAGTCCATCCTCCGAGTCCGCAATTCGTGTGGAAACGATCTGGTTTAGCACTTTTCATTTTTCTTTTTTTGGTATTGATCCTGGCTCAGAAGGAAGACCAGAAAGGTGTACCGGTGGAGCACTTTACCTTATTATAGATTATAGAAAAGATTGTACCATTTATCTTTTTAATCTCAAAACAGCTGTCTTTGCCGTCTGTTGTCAGAGTCCCTTGTACTCTGACAGCCTGTTGGGATTTACACATATGTAAATCAAGTAGTACACATGTGTAAAACAAATGTCATAAAAAATGAGTTTTTTATCATTAATAGTTTTTCTATTTTTTTATAAAAGAGGGAAACGAGGGAAATATTTTTGTGTTTTATTTATTTATTTTTATGTTATTTTTTATTTTATAATTTTTTTATTATGTTTTGTTATTACCGTTTTGTAATTAAAAACTACTGGCTTAAATTGATTTATAAAGTTTTCACAAAAAAAGTGAGTTATCATTTGATCTATCACCTATTAGATTATACATATATATAATGTATTATATAAATTTTTTTATTTCAACTCGTGTAAAACACACGTATCTAACCTGGTATGTGTGCGCGCATATATATACACATATGGTGTTTATTATTATTGAATTGACACAGGTTTTAGTCTTACAACATAAATATAGATAAATTTTAAGAAGATGCGTTTGTTTGACGTTCAATAAAAATTTAAAGCGGTTATATAAGAAGAATTAATATTGTATTTTTACTTAATCTGACAGACTTAAAGCTATAGTCTCTCAAAAGCACTTGGGTAGCTTTGTGAAAACTTTAAACTTTAAACATTTACTTCTATGTCCTCTCTCAATGGAAAGAAAAGAAAAAGAAAGCTAAAGTCTATATAGTGCATACAAGAAACTATGAAAAGTAAAGAATTTGAGCTTTTGTTCCAAAGTCATCATCTTTATCTTCATCTTCTTGGTGAAGTGTCTCATTGGTGGGATCGTTTTGACAAATGCAAAGGTAGGTGGCATATAAAATATATTTAAAAGTAAAGCATAAAAAGATTATAAAGGTATAAAGATCGATGGAATACCCTTTTATTTGAAAAAAATATATATTCCAAATCCACTTGTTTTGTATCATTAACCATTAATTTATTTGAACATGTACCTTATTTTCAAAAGAGAGTTAAATTTTTTGAACTCTATTGATTTTCAATAAAGACAAAGATAATAAATGAAAAAAGCTCTTGCCAATTAACTTACAGCTATATCTTTTAGTAAAATTTATATACAAAAGGACGAGATATTTATCAATTGATAAAAATCTGGGATACATTTATTGAAATATAAACTAGATGGCAATCTCGAAATGATTTGAAGCTGTACAACAATCATGTTCTGGTTTAGAACCGGTGTTCGGTTATGACTGCTAACCGTAGACGGTAGTCACGGTTACTTACGATAACCACACCAAAGCAACCGGCATCACTCCAATTATCTAATCACCGCCCTTGAAGTTCATCTGGCAACAACACAATAGTGACTACCAAGTACATTGGATAATAGAACACAAACAAATAACAATGAAACCAGTGATTAACGTTAAACCAAAGCTAGCCTCTGATGGGGTGGTGCTCATCGTCATCGACACCATAAAATAAAGCCCACATACCCAACAAAAACATCTAACCAACAACACAAACGTGACAGTGATGCATCAGTAGGGTGTATAATAAGCATGACGAAAAGAGAAACACAAAAGCAAGTCTCAAATGGGAGGTCCTTATCATCATCGACACAACATAACCATCGTTAGAGCTAATCAGTGATTGCAACCCCGTCTAGGCACCAACACAAATCTATAAATTTGGAACCGGACACCGCCAACCACAACAGTAATGGGGCAGTAATGGTGGTTGCACCACCACCACTGCCAGCCTTAATCATGTCGCCCATCTAAATCGTAAATGGGTATCGGGGGACATGTCGCGAGAGGGAAACAATGGTGGTTGCACCACCTTTGTCGCCACCACTCACAGCCATCAAACCACCACCACGCCTAACCCAACCATATAAGGGTGGCAGACTGACGATAGGTCGTGCCGTTGTAGGCACTATCACAAAACAAACCATAAACCCACCTTGTTAGGCACATACAACGAAGCCAACCACCTTCATAAAAGTAACAAGAACCGGATCACCATCAACATCTAATGGAAGGGGGGGGGAGCCATAACTGGCGAGAACGGTGGAGGGCAGAGGATTGATAGTGCACCGACCGGTGAGCACCCACCGCCAACTACAGATCTGCCATCATAAGCCATCACATGACGCAAACGGACATCACCTGACCGCCACACACCACCATGGTGACCGCACCAGGCACCACCGACTGTGCGATCGCCAAAACCCTAAAAGTTTCGGTCAAGGGTGATGCTCTCTAGTTAGATCTAAAACAAATGACAGTGTGCATGTATAAAACGTCACCCTCTCTCTCTAAAACATAGATATCATTTCTCCATCTGAAGCTTCCCCTTCTTTTGACCAAACCTTATGCAACATCAAGTTGTACAATGTTGCTTAACAGTCGTACCTAAAAAATAAATGTTCATCCGTAGATGAATTAATAATAAGGTAAATAGTTAATATCAAAAATAAAATTTTAATAATTAATGTGTTAATGGCCATTGCGTTTTGTCTCATGGTATGAGAGTGATAGTTTGGATTTGTTTTTAGATCTCATGTCTAAACCTGACTCAATAAGGTTTTCTTACGATAGTGAGGTTCATAACATCTTAGAAAGGCTCACTTAGCTTTAAACGTCATTAAAAAAACTTAGTATGCAAAATTAGATAAATGATCTCTTGAATATAAGGTTATTAGTAGCAGAATGATATGATACGATGTGCGATACGAAAAGAGTGTTGTCCCGTAGATAATGTCTAACAATGAAAAATGAGTATAGCGGGTGAGCAATGTCAAAAGAGTTTGTAACTATTATCGTTAATAAGATGTATTATTATGGTAAAGTAAAAATATTAAGAAAAAAAACAATGCTAGACACCTCGCCTATGAAGCTACTCACGGCACCCTTATAACGCCGTTATCACACAACAGGGGTGGTGTTTTTGTGGTATAGGGGACATATCAACCTTACGTAGCCCCATCAAGTTCTACTACTACCAGTCTAAAAATCATGATATAGAATTTTGTGGAAAACTTTGATATTATGGTAATGGAACAATCTTGTATTTACAATGGGATTACACTTTTGACAGTTGTATTTATATACATATATAAAAAAACTATCATATTAGCAATTTAATAAACTATTTTATATAAAAAAGATGTGCATAACTTTTGCGTATATAACGGCTTTTTTAAATCCTTGAATCATGCACAACTCATTTAAATAATGTAGTGGTTTTACAAGCAAAAGATTCTTATATGTTTTCTCAATTACAAAATGTGAATTTTGAATTTCATGCTCCCTTGCAAACAAACTACATACATTCTCTCACACGTAATAGTAGAGATGTAAATGAACCAAATGTTTAGCGAACAATACTTCATTAATTGTTTGATAGTAAGTTTGTATATGTTCATTCGTTTAATTAACGAATAAACGTGGACAAGAAAATTTCGTTCGTTTAACTAAATAAACAAACGTGAACAGATGTTGTGTTTATTTATTTATGTTCGTGAACATTTGATAATGTGTACGTTAACGTTCGTTTGTGTTCTTTTATAAAAGTTATGTTTGAAATAATTATGTTAACTATTTATTTATGTGTGATGATATTGCAAAATACTTATGATTTTAATTATAAAATCCAAATATGATGGTTTGTATTTGTTTGTTTTAGTAAATTTTGTTTGTGTTCATTTATTTTTTATAAATATTTATGTGTGTTTGCTTGCTTTCATTTGTGTTCGTTTATATTCGTGAATAGTTCATCAACATATTAATTTTCTTAATAAATGAACACATACAAGAAATCTCGTTCGGTGTATAAGTGTTTGTGAATAGTTCATGAACAAGTTGTTTTCTTAATGAATGAACACGAACAAGACTCCTTTTGTGTTCGTTCGATTCGTTTACAGACTTATATAACAGGGAAAGATGATTTGCTTTAAAAGTATGAGAAGAGCTATGAATCCTTAATAAGAACTTAGCACTAGGAGGATGTCATGAGAGTATTTTTGAGAATTCAATGTCTTGAACGGATAATACTTTTTTTAAGTTAAAACATAAATAACAATTTTATATAGTAATAATTATTAAAGAAACTACAACATAAAATTGTGTATTTATCTTTAAGTTGAATATGATATTGTTCTATTTAAAAAAACATCTGCGAAGTTTCTTCTGTCTACAACCCGTAAACCAAGCATAGACATGAGTGTTGTAAACGTTTAATTTTTTCAAAGAGATTTTATTAAAAAAGGTCTGTGTGATCTTCTTGAGGTAGGCATATAATTATAACTTCATACATCTTCTAAACCTCTTCTCATTCTCAACCTCTTGTGAAACCCTTCTAGCGTTCCGGACCATCCTGTCACCGCTGCCGGACCCCCTCCACAGTTTCGCCGCCGCCACGGCCCCCGTCCACCGTTCCGTCGCCACCAGCCTAGTCGACAGCCACCGCCGTGCGACTTGCTACTCAACCGCCACCGTCCCGCCACCCGCCACTTGTAACCATCTCGCTGTCACCACCCCATTCTAAAGATAATTTTGTGATTTTGTTTTCATAGATGTTTGTGATTTTGTTTCTATAAAAAGGTAACATAATTCTTTGTTTCTATGGAAGGTGTTCAACTAGGTTTGTGATTTTGTTTTCATACATGTTTGTATTTTGTTTCATTGAAAGGTAACATGATTCTTTGTTTCTATGAAACCTGTTAAACTAGGTGTGTGATTCCGTTTGATTTGTGGTTTAGGTAGTATGATTTGTTGAAAACTTGTTGAAATCTATTAAACTAGGTTTGTAATTTTGTTTGATTTGTGATTTTAGGTAGTATGATTTGTTCAAAACTTGCACGGTTTGTGATTTGGGTTGGTTTGTGATTTTGTTTGATTTTTGATTTAGGTAGTATGATTTGTTAAAAAAACTTGTATGGTTTGTGATTTAATTTAGTATTTTGTTTGATTTGTTAAAACTTGTATGGTTTGTGATTTTGCTTGATTTGTGATTCGGTTAGTTTGTAGTATGATTTGTTGTAGACTAGTAAATTCTATTGTTTGATTTGTTATAAGTTTACGAATTAAAATTGAGAAACAAATGTTTATTGTTTGTTTGTTAATTAATCGAAATGGGAGAGAAACAACAATGGTCCAATGAGCAACTAAAATGTTTACTAAAGACTTGCATTGAAGAGATAAACATCATGGGTAGAAAAGGATTGAGTCCAAATACATAGGATGAGTGTATTTAAAAAACAAAACTAGCGACATATACAATGTTCAAACAAATTCTTTTACATTAACAAACAAGGAATGGGAAGTTAAGACAGTATGTTCATATATATAATTTTTTAACATATACCTATAAAACTAAAACTGATAACATTTCTATTCATTGGGTTTAGGGGCATCCGAAGGCTACATCATTGAAAATAGTTCCATTGCCTTTTCTAGAACTTCACCAACTACTGTTTGATGGTAATAGTGCCGCTAGGAATTGCAAATGGACCTCAACCAAAACAACATTAGTGGTTGGATCATCTCCTTTTCACGTACCACTATGATTACAGACACCGTTAATCATGACATAGAAGATGATTCTTTCGAGCATACTTCTTTTCAGACTTCTGATCCTTCTTCTAAGCATACTCCTAAGCCTAATCCAAAGAAAAAGGCAAAAACCTCAAAATATCATCTATCACTACTAATGATTTAGCACTTGATATGCAACAAACTTTATAGTATTTGATTATAGGAAAAGAAGGGCCTACACTTCTTGAATGATCTAAAAAGTTAAAGTTGGTTGGGTTAGACCCATTAGATCTTTTATTTTTTTCCACATTTCATATGTTTGGTGTGTACTCAAACGTGAGAGAGGCATGAATGATATTACCAGAAATTCCTGAAGTATGAAGAGGATGGATTGCGATGATGGCTATAAGTTCAGGACTAATAAAGTAGTGAACAACATTATATGCTTTTTGGTGTGTGATTTGGACACTATATGCTTTTTGGCTATGTTACAAACATTATATGTTTTTGGTTATGTTGCAAACACTATTGGTTTGATGTTTGTTTGTCCTTAATGATTGTTTATGTTTAATGTTAATCATGTTTAATGGTCGTTAATCCATTCATGGTTGTTTATGTTTAATGTTTGTTTATGTTTAATGATTGTGTATCACAAAATCATAATGAATTATAATAAGAAGATACTCCTTGTAATTCTTATGTACTTGTATATGTACTTGTATGTTCGATTTTTGGAGAAGAGGTTTGAAACAAATGCGAGACAATGATTTGAATATGATGTGACATAAATACACGTTAGATTTATTGCAAGGAGATCCTAAACAATGCATTGAAATGCTGCATATGTCTCGTGAATCCTTTGTTAGAGTATATTTTAGAATAAATTATTCCTTAAAGGATAGTAAACTTGTATTAGTTGAGGAGAAAATCGCTATGTTTTTATGATAATCGGTCATAATCAACATTACGTGGCAATCAAACATAGATTTCAACACTTAAAGCATTCAATTCATAATTTTTTATGAAGTCTTGGATAAAATGATGCTTTTCTCCAAACACATGATAGTACCAACTTCTTCAATCTGAATCCAAACATTCTTGGACATAACAAGAGGCTACGACGGGTTTTTAAAGCATTGGTTAGTGCATTAGATGGAACTTTGATACATACTATTGTCCATGCTAATAAACGAATTAATATAGAGGAAGGGGAAAAGGAAATTGTTATCAAAATGTACTATCAATTTGTGACTTCAACATGATATTTACGCTCATTATGGCCGGTTGGAAAGGGGTAGCATATGATTCTAGAATATTATATGAGGCATTATCATATCTAGATGCACCATTTCTATTTTCACCGGCAGGTATTCTTATGATTTATTAAATATTTATATATTAGTCTATAATTCTAATTAATTGTATTCTTTCTAGATAAATATTATCTTTGTGATGTCGCTTATGCACACATATGTGGATTTATGACTCCATATTATAATATGATATATTAGCTTGGAGATTTTCGTTGGAGACGTGCATTGACAAATAATTTTTTTAACCATGCACATGCGAAACTTCGGAACGTCATTGAGTGTGCATTTGGTGTCTTGAAATCACGATTCCCTGTATTGAAGTGGATGACATCATTTCCGTTAGTTTCATAAAGGAACATTACTATTTCATGTTTCGCACTACATAATTTTATAAGGAAAGAGGGTTTGAGCGATAAGTTCTTTACACAATACGGTCAACCCAATATTTTGCTTTAAAATAGTCATGTGCACATTGATGCTGATGAAGACGAGGTTGAAGCACATGGTACTACATCAGATTGAGAATATATGAATCAATTACGAGATTAAATTGCTGAGCAGTTAGTGCAAACTATGTAATAGATGATTTAAAAAATAATATTATTGTTTTATGAATCTGTAGCTATTTGTTTAAAGTTTCAATGTTGAAGAACTATTTTAAGTTTAAAAATCAGTTTATTTACTTCTATAGAAGTATTTAAATTACAATTTATTTTCACAGTTGTAAAACTTAAAAACCAAAAAGTCTTCTTTTTGCAGACTGCAAAGGTTTGGTTCATCTCTTTTTCTATAGATGTATGCAGATATGGTCCTAGACTGCAGTCATTTTACATATGAAAAAATAAACTACACCTTAGATTACAAACATACATGTTTCAATCCCCACTCATCATTAGTAAAGTGTTACAACTGTAATCAAATGAGTCACTTTGCAAAGGAGTGTATGGCACCAAAATCAAATGGTGGCCAAACACAAGCCAAGCAAAGCTACACTGAGAGAGCCATCTAGAATGAAAAGCCAAAGCAACAAGCTACAATTGCTGTTGAAGAAGGAGGCTTTGATTGGAGCTTTCAGGTGGAAGATGTATCTCCTAAAGAAGCACTTATGATAGAACATGATGAAGCTAATGTATTGGAACATTTCTTTACATCCGAATGCATTAATAAAGTTAATAGATATAGGTTCTATAATTTAGAAATAAGATATGATCTTGAGACTTTAAATATTTTAAAACTTGATTTTAAAAGAGTTGAAAATGATTATAAACTAAAGATAGAGGACTTAGAGAAAACTATTTTAACTCTTAAACAATAATCACAAAATGTAAGTGTTATCATATAAAACCAAAACATAGTTATAATAATAAGTTCATGAAAGCATTTGCGAAAGTGAAATCTATTTACAATTTACAAGTAAATAGCAAAAAACACGCGCAACCCAATTAAATGTAAATTTGTAAGAATCATGTTTAACTATTTTATAAATTAATCGGTAATGTATGCAATGGTTAAAAACTCCTAGTGTTTTATAAATGAACTAGTAATGTATGCAATAATGTAGGCACTGATAAAATGCTTCTAGTCATGCACACCTTAAGAATCTGAGAGAAACATGCTAAATTGTCAACACATGGTTGGAGAGTTCACAAGTTTTGATAAACGGTTGTGTAATAGAAATGCAAATCTAGTAAACAAATTAATATCAATAGATAGCTAGTCTACATATCAGGTTACATAGTGTATGAAGTTAGCAATCAAAGCTGACAAATATAAGTATGCCTTGGTTGTGGTTACCATACCACAACAATAGAAAGTAGGTCAATTAAACACTCATTTGACATGTAGTCATGCTAGCGCGACTAGCCTTGATGGGGTTTCTCAAACCTAGTAGATCTACTCAGAATTACCCCGCTAAAGTACATAAATTAACGATTCGAAAGTGAGGACTTAAATTGGTACAACATTAGTAAACATGTGATAATACAACAATACTGATCAAACGAAATAACGTTTAAAAGGAACATATTTCTCTTTCATAAAAAGAACATAAGTAAAGTGAGACTGTAAACTCACTTTGAATGTATAAAAATAAAGTATGCAGATAATAGGTAATTAGGTTTCTGGAACACCTAGATTTCATTAATGTCTATTAATATTAATTATTAATATTAGAACTGTATGGTTTCACGTTTCCAACTCGGTTACAATGCAAGTCAGCGACATTTCCCTCATTCCCAAACAAACACAAACATACACAAACTCGCACAAGTATAGAGCTCAATTATTCACGCATACTCTGTATCATACATGAAAGTGCTCTTTATAAAATTTTAATTATAAGACTTTTTGTAATAAAACTCATACATTTAATAATACATGACCCGACGAAACACAATTAGGGTAGCATGTACATGTAAGAATTTATACATCCAAAATATTTACTTTACAACTAACACGCACATTACATAATATATATTAATGTATATATTTTGTAGCATGTACTACTTATGTTTTTAGAACCGGATCGGACGTCGAACCGGACGACGGCTTACTGGTTTGGTGGTTGGACCAGTTGTAAAGGATTTAACTATATTTTAACTATATTTATATATGTAATTAAATATAAGTAATTTATATATGATTTATATATATATATTATAGTTATATATACAACTTAACTATATTTGTATATCCAACACACTAATTTATGATTTAACACCCCATTTTTTACCCATTAAAATAAATAAAAAAAATTC
>BJCM01263987.1:0-12345 GCA_018326385.1 Flaveria bidentis
TCAACTCTTGAAAACAGATTTCTTCCGAAGACTTTTAGTAACATGCTTTATCTGATGTACTTTTCCATAAAGCTGGACACCTTTCCACTGCATCTCTATAAAGTCACCAACTTGCATGAGTTGGTGAAAAAGGTCCATGATTTTGGTAACTATACATTAAGGTCTTGAGTCTATAACTTTCTACTTCATGTACTTAATCCTTTTTGTAATAGATAAGGATGTGAGCTATGGCATTTCATAGTCACTAGTCAAAAGGCAATCTGCCTTTTGACTCTACAATTGATTTTGTTTGTGTCTAGTCAATTGTATCCAGCTGGCTTTCATAGTGTGGCCGGCTGTAGGATGTAGTATAAGTATATCATGATCTAGTATCTTTCCTTTATGCTTTGTTACACTTGTAATAGAACATAGAGAAAGCAATATACTGAATCCTTGAAAAGCATATACTTGTGCTCTTGTGTTATGTCTCTCTCATTACTAGTGTTCTTAGTATCTTCACTTGTGGTTAATTAAGTTCACTGTTTGATTAAGTTTGGTTAATTTCCTCTTTGTGTTGTTGTGTTGAAAGTGACCCCCTTCACTAGTCCTGCAAAAACCGTTGTTTACTTCCATACATGATCATACATCATACATACACATAGATAATATCATTATTATCTTTCATCATTGTTCATTAACTTTCTTTCATTTATCATCGTACATCATCATTATCATTCATTTTCTTTCGATGACATGTATTGTACCCCGAACATTGTGCATGAAGCTGATCCTTGGGCCTGGGGCAACTACACTCATCATTAGCATTCATCTTTCATTCTGGACCAATGCCATGCACTATACCCCACTGTCATGCATAAAGCGGGTATTGGGCTGAAGTTTATAAATAGACTCCCATACATTGTGCCCGATGTCCTAACCGCAATACTTGGGTAAGTAGAAAGGGTCCCATAAATGTAACACCCGGGTATTTTAAAGACGAGAAATAAAGAATAAAAGTGTTGAAAAAGAAGGAAACACAATTTAATCCAAGTTGAGGTGTTAAAAGTGTCAAAAAGACAAAATTATAAAAAGTTGGTACAAAAATGGGAATGGCCGCGCACTCTATTTGCACATCAACTTTCCATTCGGTTTTAGAGAGAAGGAGCACAGTTTGAAATTTTGAAGAAAAAGAGCAAGAAATTCGAATTCAAGGTACGAATTCGTTGTTTTGAGATCCTCTTGACTAGCCTATGCCTTGACTATATGCTTATGTGTGTTGTGTGTTTGTTTATGTGTGTGAATTGGTGGGTTTTAAGTGTTTGAGCTCATAGCAAACTGGTTTGAAGGAAGTCATACTCAAAGGATGCTAAGATGAGTTCTATAACCCCCCCCCCTTTTTACATGTTTTAACTAATTTTGGGGCTAAAAATGCATGTATGTATGTTTTTATAAAATGGATTTTTGTAAGGCCCCATTCCTGGGTGTTGATACATATTTCTCTAGTTTATGTGCTTAATGTAAAAATCTATCAAGGCTTACATATGTGTAATGAAACAATGTAATAATATATGAATTCTGCTTTGATGTTTACTTATATTTGATTCAAATATAAACTTATTATATAGGTTTGAAGTTGTTATATGATGATTCATGCTAATGGACCTTACTTATGGACCATACGCATGAATACATCATGCTAATGAACCAGTCGCATGACTGAACTAGATGACTGGATCAGTCGTACGAGTGAGACATGAGATTGACTCAGTCGCACGACTGAACTTTCAGTCGTGCGTATGAATCAGTTGCATGGGTCAGTCGCACGACTGAACCATGCTAATGGTACAGTCGCACTAATGAAGACTGCAAACCTGTAAATACCACTTAATTCGTGGAAAACAAGACTTTTGATGCATACTCATAACCTAGCTGTCCAGAGCATCTAGAAAGCCTATTCCAAGTTCATAGTTCGCATATGATCTTTTTCTACTTGTTCTTAACATTTCTTTAATCGTTAGATTGATCGGGATCGCGTTCTCACTTATTGGATCGCCAATCAAATAGGATTCCACAATATTTGATCTGGTTTCACGCATAATCAGTTAGTACTCCATATATACATGGTCCTAACAAGTGGTATTAGAGCTTTGGCTCTTGATTTTGCGTTTGATTCGATTAGTTTCGGTGTAATAATCACGTTTTTCATTCAAAAGAGTCATTCTTTTGAGTAAAACAGTGTTTTTGAAGTCTCCAGGTCTCAAAGCTTACATTTTACGGCATCAGATTAGGGTTCTTGAAAAATCGTGTTTTTGTGTCAAAGTGTCAAAAAACCTTCGATTTTGCAAAACCAGCAGCCTTTAGTTGCACTATTGACTCAATCGCACGACTGAACTCAATCACACACCCCATTCGCACGATTGAACAACCCCATTCGCCTGTCTCCAATCGCATACTCCAGACGTACAACTGAATCCAATCGCACGATTGAATTTATTCGCACACTTCAGTCGCATACCTCAATTGCACGACTGAACAACTCCATTCACATGAGTGAACTAGTCTTGTTCTAAAGTTCAAAGTTCATAGAAATGGAAGATCAATTCACTGCTTTCACTACCAGAAGGGACTCTCGCATGCAGAACCTTCTGCTTCTAGGAAATGAAATTGGGAATCACAGTAAACCACCAAAACTTATAACGTTAGATGATTACCCACAATGGAAACAAAGGTTCAAGATCTATCTAACTGGAGTTTATCCCAATCTTTGGGAATCCATTAAGACAAGTTATAGTATGTCAGTCGGTGCTGATGGTGTTAAGCTAACTTTGGGAGGTATGACTGACAGCCAGAAAGCTAAGTACAATGTGAAAATAAGGTGTATGCCCAATTGACTCAGTCGATACCCACAAATATCTTTCATTAGTTTTTTGAGAACAAACAAGTGAAAAAGTTATGGGAGGCTTTGGAGAAAAGATTGATCGGGATTGCGTTCTCACTGATTGGATCGCCAATAAAATAGGATTCCGAACTATTTGATTTGGTTTCAAGCTTAATCAGTTAGTACTCTGTACATACACGGTCCTAACACCGGGACACTTACAGCTGGCCAATCATCGCACATAAAACCTATAATTACATTTAACTTTCAGAAAACATCACAGCGGAACACAAAAATAGCTTTTCATTTCATTATAAATGCTTTTTCTAGTTAATAAAATCATTCATTACAAAACATTATTCATTCACATTACAATGCAAAAACATTATACAAAAGAATGCCATCCAAACAGAGCCAAGTAGCCACCCCATGCCATCCTCAGCAACTTTACCTGCCAATTGGAAAATGCATAAGAAGTCAGTGTTGCTTAGTGAGTTCTAGTTTTATAAAAACATTATATTACCTTTCATTAGTTAAAGCATTTTTATTACTATCGCACGTGATCACACATCATACGTATAAATAGATAATATCATTATTATCTTCATCATTCATTTGTTAACTTCCATTATTTACTTTCATTTGTACATTCATATTTACTTATTTACATCCCATCCAAAACCATGAATTTTACCCCACCGTCACGCGTAAAGCGGGTACTAGGCCAAGGTTTATCATAGACCCCCTGTCATGGCGCTCAGCAACCTGACCCCAACACCTAGGGTAAATTTAGGTGTACCATTGTCATGTGCTATACCCCACCGTCACGCATAAAGCGGGTACTGGGCCGAGGTCTATCATAGACACCCCGTCATGGCGCTCAGCTGCCTGACCACAGTACCTAGGGATAAGCAACAAAGGTTCCATCCAAATGGTCGGTCATAATGATGGACCCCAGTGTGCATCTGTGAAGTTGCTGGATTGGTTGACATACGAGTGTGTTCTAGATGGAAGGGAAAAAATAGCCAATAGACAAACAAGAGAACGAACAAAAATAAAATGGTTTAGTTGATAAAACCTAATGATTACAAGCTCGTTAAATAGAAGAATCACGACTCTTGGAAAGGGGAGATCAAGCATGATCTCCCCTCTCATCCGGCAACACCTAGGCCATGGACACACTCCTTAAGACCTTTCTACACAATGAAACTGGTGTTTATAGGCCTCACCTCATATCAGATGCGACAAGGACCATTCGTACATTTAGACTATGCATATGGTTCAATCGTAAGACTGGATCATACTTATGGTTCAGTCTTACGAATGGCCTAATAGCATCTCTCAGTCGCACGATTGGTCCATTTGCGTGGCTCAGTCATACGACTTAGTCTCATTCACATATGCTCCTACGAATGACTCAGTTTCATGTCTTTACAACATATCAGGTGTATTACATTAAGCATAGACTATTCGTCAAGCGACGAACACGTTATATATGACAATATATGCTCCAAGAAATTCCCCTTTGGACGTTGCTTGCGAATAGTAGATAACACCTCTTACAATCTTTAGTTAATCTTTGCTCTGGCTTCCAGAACACCATCATAGCAGCAAGATTCCCCATATGACTGATTTTTCCACATAATGACATGAATAGTTTTCCATTGCTCCAATCTGCACACATGCTAACCTGATTAACATTAGCATCTGTTGAAATTCCCCCTCAAATTCAGCATATCCTAATATATAAACATTGTGCTCTCCTGGATTCTTCATATGGTGTATTGGGAAAAAAATAGAAGTTTCCAATCCACAATTGACAATCTCAAACAAAATCAGCACGCACTCAGATTTATCATCAGAAACCAATTCACATCATAACTTTCTGATTGTGTATTCAACTTCTGTATACATGGATTCCTCTAAGAATCAGAATCCTCTTTGGTGCGGATAAATATAACTTGATTGGCCCATAAATAGTCAGAAGCTCCTAACTGCCCCACAAAATCAGCACCGACTGGTGACATCTTCTCTTCTCTCTTTTGTGTTCTAACTACATTCATATATTCTAGAAGTCCAACGAATAATGGGATATCTGTCGAACTCATTTAACAAATGAACCTCAGGGTGAATGTGCTTCGCTCATCCTCAAATATGTGCAAGAGTCAGTTCCAGAGTTTTTTTTTAGTTTGGAACACCGTTCATTCGTATGACATGGAGGACAAATATCACATTCATGTGAATGGATGATACGAATGATATATTCATGCGACTGGTCATAAGACTGGTCCAGTAGCATGACTAGATATAAAATTGGTCTAGTAGCATGACTAGACATAAGACTGGTCCAGTCGCACGACTGGACATAAGACTGGTCCAGTCGCATGGTCTAGTCGTACGAATGGTCCATTAGCATGGTCCAGCCGTACGAATGTTCCATTAGCATGGTCCATTCGTACGAATGGTCCAGCCGTATGAATGGTCAACTCGTACAAATGGTCCAGTCGTACGAATGGTCCATTAGCATGGTCCAGTCGTACGAATGATCCAATCGCATGGTCCAATCGCATGAGCAGATCTGCACGTAGATTTTCAGATCTGCAGCCGCCATGACTGCCAAAAACCCTATTCGCAAGGGTGATAAGAACATGGTTCCGAGTTTGATTTTAACCACGAAACAACACACGTAACAAGATTTGAGCAAAACACGAAGAAGACGAGGTGGGTTTAACGTCAAAGAACATAAAATAGATCCAGAAATCAAGAGCTGGGATTGCTAGAATGATTGTTACATAATTCTAGCATTAACCGGCTCTAATACCAATTGTGACGTTGCTGCATCGGTTGACTTCCGAGTGTGTTCTTGACGGAAGGGAAAAAATAACTAAGAGATAAAAAGGAGAACGAAAAATAATAGAATGGTTTCATTGATAAAACCTAATGATTACAAGCTCATTAAATAGAATAATCACGGCTCTTGGCAAGGGGAGATCGAGCATGATCTCCCTTCTCATCCGACAACACCTAGGCCTCGGGCACACTCCTTAAGACCGTTTTACACAATGAAACTAGTATTTATAGGCCTCATCCCATATTTGATGCGACTGGGCCCATTCGTACGATTGGACCATGTGTATGGTTCAATCATACGACTGGACCATACTTATGGTTTAATCTTACGACTGATCCAATAGCATCTCCCAGTCGCACGACTGGTCCATTAGCATGGCTTAGTCGTACGACTGAGTCACATTCGCATATGCTCCTGCGAATGACTCAGTTTCACGTGTTTGCAACATATCAGGTGTATAACATTAAGCCTAGACTATTCGTCAAAGCGAGGGACACACTATATATGATAATATATGCTCCAACAGCATCTTTCTGGGTAGTTATCCTACACACTGTTGAACTGACACTCTGCATTGAGTGTGTTTCTCTATACAGTGCTTGCAAGACTTTCTTAACCATCTTTTATTCACTAATTCATGCATTCTATCATTTTGTTCCTCTTTTCTTTATCTTCCAATTTACATTACATAATACTTTTCATTTCATTCATTAACATTCAACATAAAGCCTCAAAAAACTAAACACTCAATGTCAGGAACACCAACATGAACACACAACATCACCGTACAGGGTATCATCATACATACATAACATACATCATACATACCATCATGCATAAGCATCAATCATACATCATATCATCATCATACAATGCCCATCACATCATCTGTGACCTCAAAAGTTAGCTTACATGAACCCCCGGGAACCTCCCAAGTTGAAACCTACATCTGCATTTCCTCCTGAAATTTAGAAAATAAACTAAGTCTTCATCCGCATTACCTAGTGTTCATCCGTATTTCTCATTGTTCATCAGCATTTCTTCCTGTTCACCCACATTAGCAAATGCGGATGAGTTAGACTCGGAGGGTCATCCGCATTAATATATGGTTCATCCGCATTGGGTAATGCGGATGAACAAAACTGTTATCCACATGCGGTTCATCCGCATTGGGAAATGCAGATGAACAAAACTGCAATCCGCGTGTCCTCTTGCTCATCCGCATTAGTCAACGAGCTAGAGAAGAACTTGTCCACATCACTTCTGGTCTTCCGCATTTGTCAATGTGATAGAACAATCAGCTCTTCTCAAGTAGACTCTTCATCCGCATTGACTTTAGTCGCATGGCCATCCAGGCGCATGAGGACATTTCAGGCGCATGAGCCCTATTCGGGTGCATGAAGTTTCGAGGTCTATGAACACTTAGGCAAATTCTAAAAATTAAGTGCATGAGCCCTATTTGGGCGCATGAGTAGCCTCATTCGCACCTAAACATCATATCTCAATCCCTAAACATCACCTACCCTGTTCTAAGCTTAAATCTTACATTCTAATCCATAGAAACACAACCTTAACATGATAAAACCCATACATAGCCCAAAATCAAACCCCACCCGTATCATGCACTTAAATATACACACTGGTATAAAACCCATTTAAATAAAAATGTTCATACATGCATTTCCAACCCCAAAACAGTTAAAACAATTAAAAAGAGGGGTTCTAGAACTCACCTTTGCAGCTCTTTGAGTAAGACTTCTTCAAACCCGTTTGCAAATTGAGTTCAAACACCTAAAACCCATCAAACACACACAACCGAACAAACAAACACAGATAAGCATATAATCGAGGCCTAAACTGGTTAAGAACACCTTAGAACCAAGAATTCTTACTTTGAATTCGATCTCTTCTGGTTCTTCTTCAAAAAACCCGAGAATTCTGCTCTCCTCACTTTTTCTCTCTAGAAATATACGAATGAAAAGATATAGGCACACAACATGGGCGGCCATCACCTTTTACACCCACTTTTTCAAACATTTTGTCCTTTTGACACATTTAACCCCTCAACTTGGTTTAAATAGTTTTTCTTTCTTTTTCTTCACTTAATTCCTTCGTTTGAGTCTTCTAAAAATAACTGGGTGTTACAAGTCCACCCCCTTATATAGGTTTCATCCCCAAAACCTATTATTCCTCAAACAATCATGGGTAATGTTGTCTCATCTCCGCTTCAGTCTCCCATGTTGACTCAGATCCCTTCCTATGCTTCCATTATACACGCACAACAGGAACCACTTTATTCCTTAACCTCCTCTCTTTACGATCAATGATCGCCACCGGTTGCTCCACATAATTGAGTCGTTCGTCAACCTTGATATCCTCTAGTAGGACAATCATATCCTCCTTTGTTAAACACTTTCTCAGATGAAATAAATAGAATGTCGGATGAAATCCACTTAACTCTTCTGGTAACTCCAACCTATAGGCCACCGCTCGACTGAATATGGTGCACTTCATCCCGTATAGATAGTGCCTCCATATCTTTAATGTCAAGACCACGACAGCTAGCTCCAAGTCGAGAGTGAGATAATTGACCTAATGAACTTTCAACTGTCAGTATGAATAGGCTATAACCTTTCCTCTCTACATCAACACACATCCCATCCCCAAGTAGGAAAGATTGGAATAAACCACCAAATCTTCGCTTCCACCTTTGTCGGGTCCATCGTAATTCCACCGGGATTTACCACACGACCTAAAAACTGAACCGCGCGCAACTAGAACGTGCACTTAGAGAATTTGGCATACAACTTCTCCCTTCTCAACATCTCCGCGCCTCTTGAATGTGACCGGCATGCTCTTCCTCGCTCTTCGAATAAATCAGGATATCATCAATAAACACAATCGTTGATTTATCCAACATCGGCCGATACACTCGATTCATCATATCCATAAAAACAGCTGGTGCTTTGGTCAAACCAAAAGACATAACGAGAAACTCGTAGTGTCCATAACGCATGTGAAAAGCTGTTTTAGGAATATCTTGCTCCTTAACCTGTAGTTGATGGTAGCCAGATCAATGATCTATCCTCAAGAACCAACTGGCACCTTGGAGCTGATCAAACAAATAATCAATTCGCGGTAAGGGTACTGATTCTTCACCGTCAACTTGTTCAGCTCACGGTAGTCTATACACATTCTCATACTACCGTATTTCTTCTTCAAGAATAAGATCAGAGCACCCCAAGGAGAGATACTCGGTCAAATGAACCCCTTATCAAGCAGCTCTTGCAATTGCTCCATCAACTCTTTCATCTCAGTCGGAGCCAACCGATACGGTGCTTTAGCTATAGGTTAGGCACCAGGTGTCAAGTCAATCTGGAACTGGTGGCACTCCTGGTAAATCTTCGAAGAGCTCATCTAGAAAGTCACACACCATCGGTACGTCGGTCAGTTGTGGTGTTGGCGTGTCCACATCCTTCACATAGGCCAATAGGCACCACATCCACGCCTCATGCACTTTCCCGCCACCGCCATCGAAATCACCTTCGGAATAGTCGTGACTCGATCACCATAAACCGTCACCGTACTCCCATCAGTGTTGTTAATCGAACCATCTTCTTGCGACACATAATGTTCACCTCGTAGTCCGCCAACCAATGCATTCCTAGGACTACGTCAAACCCGCCTATGGTCATCACAAATGGTCTAACATGAAACTTGTGACCTTCTAGTTCTATGTCACAACCCTCTATCATCTCAGAAATCCGGGTAGACTTACCTATGACAGTTTCTACATTGAAGGGCGTATCTACACTCTTACTACTAACAATCAATTTAGTGTAGAAAGCAGCTTAGATAAAACTTTTACTAGCACCAGAATCAAATAACGCCAAGGCTAAGGTTTGGTTTACTAGAAACATACCTGACACAACATCGGGGTCCATCCTAGCCTTCTCCTGCGTCATCATAAACGCTTGGCGCTCGCCCTCGGTCCTTCCCCTCCATCCTTCTACATTCCTGAATCTTCACCCCTTGGTTTCTTACAGTCCCTGCTCATATGACCCCCTCCACCATAGTTAAAACATCTGACCGCACGATAGTCCTTTGCTATATGTCGCGTCCTCCCACACTTAAAGCATAAGTTCGATCCCAGCCTACATTCTCCAATATGCTCCTTTCCACATCTACCACACTTCTTCGACCCCGCACCAGATATGACCACACGGCGGTCATCTACCCGTGCCTTCTTGTTACTCGTCGGGGCACCACCTCATCTAATCCCCTTCCCATCCTAGTTCCGGTCTCCACCATTCTTCTTACTCACCTCAGCCACCACCACCACAGTTCTTTCATCATACAACCTCCCCAACAAGTCAACCGCCGACCTAAACGTGCTCGGTCGGGCTGCGATCATGTGCCTACGGACATCCGCTGGCAGACCCTGAATATACTTCTTGATCTTTCGTGACAAGGGTGTCACTTGATCCGGCACCAGACGTGCCATCTCATTAAATTTAGTGGTGTATTCCTGATGTGTCATCGTTCTCGTCTCCAGCTGCACAAACTCCCTTTCCACCTTATCCATCTCCCGGTGAGGACAGAATTCCTCAATCACCAGCCTCTTAAGCTCTGTCCACCTCATTCTCCCAATAGCCCTACTACCCTCAGTTTGGACAATATTGTCCCACCAGCACAAAGCCAAGTCCACAAATGAGTGGGCAGCAAACTTCACTTTCTGGTTCTCTCGGCACTTGCTGATATTTAGGATAGCTTCCATCTCTCTCACCCACTGGTGAGTAGCAACAACAGTACCATTACCATCGATGGTTAGGGGCTTGAATCTCCGAAATGCCCCATAATTACAGCCTCATGCCGTCTCCGGCGCAGGCTCTTCTTCTTCCTCCTCTTCATCATAAGAGAGAACCTTTTAAGGCTCCGGTTTCTCTCGTCCTCCTGAGGACCTGTTCCTCTCCTTTCTCTCTCCTTTTATCACAGCCTTTATCACCTCAGTCTCCACAATCGGTAGGATCGTCTGCATGACCTGATGCACTTCCTCCATAATAGCCTCCTTCACTAAGGCTCTCAGGTTAGCACTCTCATCTCCGCCCTCTGTATGAGGGCTCTCGGGTTCTTCATGAACCACCTTTTCAACTCTAGGCCTTCCTCTTTTGGGTCGCGGTTTAGCACCGTGCACACCACGACCTCCACCCCTTGAAGCTTTCGATGATCTACCACCAACCATCCTCTAACACACACTATAAGATTCAAACACCAACACAGTCATTCAAGGGAACAACTCAGTTTATGTCAAGAATATTAAGTCCCTAATTACAGTGGCAAGATGTGATTAGCCACTTACTTTACTCTTCATACTACAAGCCTTACCTATCCTTACCACATCAGTATCTAAATCTACAAACAACACATAAACCACATAACATGCACACGTAATACCGGTTAACATTACGAAAATACCTGATGGCACGTAGCTACTCGGACTGGCATCCATTCCCTTTCCATCCCATTCTAAGTTTAAGTTAAGGTTTATTTTGAAAATTTACCCGTTTCACGTAAACTTTTTCTCTGATACCAACTTGTAAGGCCCCGTTCCCGAGAAAATTACAGCTAGCCAATCATCGCACATACAACCTATAATTACATTTAACTTTCCTAAAACATCACATTGGAACATTAAAATAGATTTTCATTTCATTATAAATCTTTGCAATTTAATACAATCAATCATTACAAAACATCGTTCGTTCGCATTACATTGCAAAAACATTATAAAAAAAGTGTCATCCAAACAGAGCCAACTAGCCACCACATGCCATCCTTAGCAACTTTACCTACCAACTGGAAAATACATAAAAAGTCAGCGTTGCTGAGTGAGTTCTAGTCTTATAAAAACATTACATTACCTTTCATTCATTAAAGCATTTTTATTACTATTGCACATGATCACACATCATACATACACATAGATAATATTATTATTATCTTCATCATTCATTCGTTAACTTTCATTATTTACTTTCATTTGTACTTTCATCTTTACTTCTTTACATCCCATCCAAAACCATGAATTTTACCCCACTATCACGCATAAAGTGGGTACTGGGCCGAGGTCAATCATAGACCCCCCGTCATGGCGCTCAGCAGCCTGACCACAGCACCTAGGGTAAACTCAGGTGTACCATTGTCATGTGCTATACCCCGCCGTCACGCATAAAGCGGGTACTGGTCCGAGGTCTATCATAGACCCCCCGTCATGGCACTCAGCAGCCTGACCATAGTACCTAGGGATAAGCGACAAAGGTTCCATCCAAATGGTCGGTCATAAAGACGGATCTCAGTGTGCATCCTTCTGGGGTAGCTATCGCACACACTGTTGAACTGACACTCTTCATTGAGTGTGTTCCTCTATACAGTGCTTGCAAGACTTTCTTTACCATCTTTTATTCATTAATGCATGCATTCTATCATTATGTTCCTCTTTTCTTTATCTTCCACTTTTCATTACATAATATTTTTCATTTCATTCATTAACATTCAACGTAAAGCCATAGGAAAATAAACATACAATGTAAGGAACATCAACATGAACATACAACATCACCATACAGGGCATCATCAT
>BJCM01263994.1:0-27664 GCA_018326385.1 Flaveria bidentis
TCATAGCAAGACCGATCACTCCCTTTTTATTTACAGACAAGGATGTGACACGGCTTACATACTCTTATACGTAGACGACATCATTCTTACTACATCAACAGACTCGCTTCGTGATCACTTCATGTCTAAACTATCCAAGGAATTTGCCATGAAAGATCTAGGTCATTTGTCTTATTTCCTCGGGATCTCTGTCACAAAGACAAGCTCAGGGTTATTTTTGTCTCGACAAAAATACGCAACAAAAGTTCTAGAAAAAGCCGGTATGTCTACTTGCAAACCAATTACCACCCCATATGATATGTCCGGGAAACTAAGTGCTCATGATGGTCCCCTCATTGATGATCTGACCTCCTATAGAAGCATTGCCGGAGCGCTTCAGTATCTTACCTTCACACGGCCGGATTTGACATATGTTGTTCAACAAATATGCATGTACATGCATGCCCCTCGGGCTCCACATCTTCAGGCTCTCAAGCGAATCCTGCGGTATGTCTGAGGCACTCTCTCACTTGGTCTAAATATTTATCCGTCCCTGGTCACTTCTCTTCTCGCTTACACAGATGTGGATTGGGCGGGTTGCCCCGATACCCATCGTTCTACTTCCGGCTATTGTGTCTTCTTAGGGGATAATCTCTTGTCATGGTCATCTAAGAGACAGACCACTTTATCTCGTTCGAGTGCCGAGGCCGAGTACCGTGGTGTGGCTAATGTCGTCTCTGAATTATGTTGGATCCGTAATTTACTCTTAGAGCTTCACAAACCGACTACTCGTGTATCAATTGTTTACTGCGACAATGTGAGCGCTATTTATCTTTCTGCGAATCCGGTACAACATCAGTGCACTAAACACATTGAATTGGATATTCACTTTGTTCGTGAGAAGGTTCAACGTGGGCAGATCAGGGTTTATCACGTACCTTCGCGATATCAAATCGCCAACATCTTCACCCAGGGTCTACCAAGGGTACTATTTGAAGACTTCCGCTCCAGTCTCAACATCCGACAACCTCCTGCTTCGACTGCGGGGGTATATTAGAATAGATAGTGTGTATCTTTTATATTAATTAGAATATTGTGATATATATCCATTCCATGTTTATAGGACCTCTTGTACATTATATATACCGGTAAAAGCTAATGAGAAGGACACGATTTCACCCTCTATTAAGATTGTATGTTTATCTTGATATACATTGTAAGTACTATAACTAAATTTTCTTAATTTTGATGACTCGTTATGATGGCCAACCTGACAACCTCTCGGGTGTTTTAATTCACTAGTTGTTGGCAAGCACGGGTCAGATGGAGCAGGTCATGAATGGCTTAATTTTGTTCAAGTAGATCCAACGTGATTCACATGCATGCAGAGAGACACTACCATGTTTGAAGACCAGTTCTAGTTATTTCTATTCCTTTTATTTTTATGTTTTATTTTTCATATTTTCTTAGTGCATTTAATTTTCAGTTGTTTCCCTATTCCCTAAAACTGTGACCATGGGGTTATGTGCAGTTTCACTCTATGTAATGTTGTGATTGATTGAAAATCAAGGCAGAGTGATTTACAAATTTTCTAGTTTCTCTTTTCTCTTCAAAGGTAAACTTTTTTTCCATTGATATTTCGGTTTCGTCACAATCGAAAGGTGTTTGTGGAACTAGCTTTTTGGTTAGGTGGTGATTCTATGTATCCTAATTTGAGGTTAGTCTGCCCTTAGGTTAGCTTCGAGTGGTGAATTATATATCTCGAAAACCATCCGTTGTGTTCTGTTTATCTCAGTTGTATTCAAATTCCTTTGTTAGAATTTCAGATTGCTTAGCCCTTGTATGTCACGTTACTTGGTGTTTAGGGCCTCCTAGGTAAGCAGACATAACCACACAAAGGCAAACTGTGAAGATTTTGGATGTGGAACAGGGTCGCTGATACGTATCCTATTGTCAAATAAACCCAACTGGACCCATGACCCAGTCAAATATGAGCCAATCAAGTAGCCTCAAAATAAGGGGGAAACTGAAGTAGCGGGAGACAGAATGCTAGGGGCTAGTAACTGCTCAATTTACGTTTATGTATTCCATTTCATGTTCTAGTTTAGGGGAGTCTTGTTCTTAGTATTTTGATATTTGAGGTTATCATCTTGTTTTTGAAGATCATACTCTTCTTGTATTGGGTACTCTATCTGTAATCTTTTCGTTAATTTAGTAATCAAGCTGACTGTTTCTAGAGTTCTATCAGTCGACCTGTTATTACTTTGTCTCAAAGCGGTCTAAGTGGCCAACCAGACATTCATGACCTTAGTGGGTCCATGTGAGCTATGTTTTGTGCCACAACGATCACCACCACCTGGTCGAACTAATGTCAAGGTTTGTATGGTACATATCATCTAAACGGCCTTTCAACATTTACATGTCGTGTTATATACTAAAAAAGATGATGCTTTACTTTTTTATCAAGTATTTAGATTTAGATTATTATGGCGCACTTGAATTATGTCAGGCTATTAGCTCTAGGAGAGCTTAGAGGATTCAGTTAATTGATTCAGAGTCAGGTAAACACACACACTTGATATTATTCTTTTAGTTGATAACTACATGATCATCCTGTATATGCACTGAGGTCATTAGTGGTACAAATACTCAAGGTGGTTTAGTAAAATTTTCAGCTCAAGGTGGTTTAAATGCTCAACTGCATGTATCTGCCTATGGTTGGCAGATGGGTCCATGTGAGCCACTTCTAGATCCACCAGAATCTCTGCCACCTGGTCCAGTTAATGTTGAGGTTTTGAATGATGGTGATGATCTAGTTATATTATCACCTTTAGCCTATCAACAGGTACATTGTGTGTTATATACTAAAAAAGACGATGCTTTACCTTCCTATTTTTGTTTTTCGTATTTAGCAAGTGTTTACATTACTTAAGTGCCCTTATCTTATGTTAGGCTATTGGCTCTAGAAAAGTCGGTGGACTCAAGTTACTGATGTGGAGTCAAGTAAGCACACACTTGACACTTTTCTGTAGTTTGATAATTAACTGCATGATCATCCTGTATATTCATTGAGGTCTCACTGATAGCATGAAACTTGAATAAGAATTTCATAGAACTCTAAGAGGCTTCTTTGTAGTATCTAATCTGTGAATATTCATGTTCTCTTTTTTTTCTTTGTATATTCAATGAGTCATTTGTACCGCGAATAGTCGAATATATGTTTCATAGTAGGCTTCTTTCTAGTACTGAATTTATGAATGTATATCCTTTATTTTTTTATGGTAATCTTTTGGAGATTCTTAATCTGACTTCAGAAACATATAGTAATGTGTCCTTGACTATTTACCATGCTCTGTTCATAGATCGCGTGCATAGACTTAAGAAAACAGAACTTGGATATTGAAACTATGTTCTCTTTAGATGTGTATGAGGTTTAGATTTCATTTTTTAAATCCTTACATGATTACCATATGTCCATATCTGCCACTGAAACTTCAAGTGTAGTTACATTCTTCTACAAAATATATAATCATTTAGGGTTGTGATGCGTGTTCAACACGGAAATTAGATTTTCAATTATCTTGGTTAGGCCATTATTGTTTGACCCTAAATGTTCCATATGAAGAAAGTAGTAGCTCATTTATTTAGAAACAATATGTATACTGTACTCCTTCTAGTTGTCTCTTTTAAATTTGGTTTTGAAACGTACTTCTTAGATAGTGAGGTTTATAATTATAAGGTTTCTCTTACTTGTTACTACTTGTTTTCATAGACTCGTCTTGACTTCCAAAATTAGTAGTTTACTCACACATTAACTAACTTCTGAATTCTTGATCTGTAAACCCATTAATTTATGACATCGTCAATTTGAGCTAATCGTCACAATATCACTTTTTGATTCTTTCATTTTTTTGTTTCTTTATTTCACACACCTGTGACTACTATCTTGACACTATACAGCCACGCGATATGAACTAGCAGTTTCATGCTATATGATGCAATCCTTTTGCCAATGTTCTATTTGACATGCATGTTACACATGTACATATATACATGTAAATGTACATATGTATGTGTTTGTATACACCTGTACATAGATACACACATGTATCTATGTATCTATCCATGTTTAATTTTGACTGTTTTAGGTGTTAATTAAACTTGGTATTGGAAATTGTATTGTGTATTTTAGAAAGTACAAAAGGATCTAGAGTACAATCAACTAAATATAGCAAATTGTAATCTCATAATTATAGCCTAATCACAATCATTGACATATATAAACACAAATATTGTCTAACAGTCCCCCTCAAGCTAAGGCCGGGGAGTGACCTGTAGCTTGGCTCTGAGAAGCTCAAATCGTTGAGAGGATAGAGGCTTCGTAAACACATTGCAATTTGATCATCTGTCTTTAGGAATTGTATTAAGAGCTTTTTTTGAGCAACTTTTTCTCTAACGAAGTGAAAGTTTATGTTGATGGCCATGAAAGATTGGACTGGCTGAGAGATAGGTGGCCCCAAGATTGTCACACCATAGGATAGGAGCTGATGTCATAGATGTGTGAAGTTCCTAGAAGCGCTTCAAGCCATGATAACTCAGCAACGGTGTCTGCTAGAGCCTTGTATTCTGCCTATGTTGATGATCGAGAGAGACAGTGCCTTGTTTACGAGCATGCCATGAAATGAGATTAGATCCAAGATAGATCGCCTATCCCCCGGTGGATCAGCGGTTATCAAGAGATCCAGCCCAGTCTTCATCAGAGAATGTTGTGAGAGAGTGACCTTGGGAATGCTGTGAGAGAGTGACCTTGGTTATCCGTATAAGCATGAATCACAGAGGTCGATATTGTGTAATCATCAAGCCATAATGTGCAATTCCTTGTAAATACCGCAGAATTCTTTTGACCGCAGACAAATGATTCTCGGTTGGTGAGTGCATAAATTGACACACTTTGTTAACCGCGAAGGTGATGTCAGGTCTCGTAAGAGTTAAGTATTGTAGAGCTCCTACTATTTGTCTGAATTTGACCGGATCATCAAACAGGGAGCTGTCGCCGAGAGCTAAGTGTGAGTTGGTGTTCATTGGTGAGGCAATTGGTTTTGATTGAGAGAGGCCTGCCTTTTGAATGACAGAATTAAGTATTGGCCTTGTGAAGGACCTCGATTCCTAGAAAGTATGACAACCGACCCATGTCTTTTTGTGCAAAGGAGCTACTAAGTCGTTGAATGGTGTGATTAATCAACCGAGGATCATTGCCTGTGAGTATGATGTCATCGACGTAAACAAGCATGTACATCAAGGAACCATTGTGTGAGTAAATAAAGAGAGAATGATCAGTTTAGATCCTTGAAAACCCAGTTGTCTTAAAGCTTGTGAAAGACGGTTGAACTAAGCCTGTGGAGCTTGTTTTAGTCCATAGAGGGACTTGTGAAGTAAACACAGATGATTCGGCTTAACAGGGTTAACAAAGCCCGGTGGCTGGCGTAAATAAATAGTTTCCTTGAGATTCCCGTGGAGGAATTCATTCTGCACATCCAACTGTCGAAGTTGCCATTGTCTTGTCACAGCAAGGGATAGAACCACACAAATGGTGGTGGCTTTTACCACCGGACTGAAGGTCTCATGATAATCAATTCCCGGTTGTTAATGGAATCCGTTTGCTACCAGACGAGCCTTGTGGCGTGTAATATTTCCCTGTTCATCACTTTTTAACATGTACACCCACTTACAATCAACAACATTAGCATTGGGAACAGGTGGTACTAAAGTCCATGTGTCGTTTCTCGTTAAGGCTTTGAACTCTTCGACCATGGCAGCATGCCAGTGAGGATTTTTGTTGGAAATAGCAAAAGAGGGTGGTTCGGTTGTGGTAGGTTGTGGGGAGGTGTGAAAGGCAATGGCATTGTAGGTAGTTCTTTGTTTTGGATTTGGCCGAAGATTTGCAGGACGTGGACGAGGTGGATTGTCAGTGGATACGGTCTGTGGAGGTGGTTTTCGTCTGTTGTAGGTGTATTGTAGAGCATAGTTGTCAATAGGGATCGTAGCGCGCGCTATAGCGCGCTACGTCGCGTATAGGTAAAGCAGCGCTACAAGGTGGTTAGCGGCTTAAAAGCGACCAGGTAGTGTTTTTTTTTGTTTTTTTATCTTTTTAACACCAAATTGTGAAAATATGAGATTTAGATGATTAGTAATAGAATTCTTTAGTTATTTTGGTGGTGTTTGCTTAAATTTTCTACTATTTTATTGCTAAACATGTTTATTTATTGAATATAAAACATTCATAGTATATATCACACTTAATCGCTAAACACAAAATAGCGGGTGCTATTTACTGCTATTCGCTACGTAGCATATAGGTACCTTGTCGCTATTTACTGCTATTCGCTATTAACAACACTGTTGTAGAGGGGGTTGAGGCATATTGTGGGTGGGTAGAGAGTTTGAAGAAGGATCATTAGGCTGCGTAAAATTACGAGGACTTGGCGGTGGGCTTTTGGCTAGAGTGGGGTTGGTTGTTGGGCTGGTGGCTGGTGGTATTGGTGGGCTGTTGGTTATTAGTTGAGGTTCTTGGGCTGTTGGCTGGTGATGTTGGTGGGCTGGTGCCTGTGGGATTGGGGTTGGTTATTGGGTTGTTGGCTGGTGATATTGGTGGGCTAGTGGTTAGTAGATGAGGTTGTTGGGTTGTTTGCTGGTGATAATGGTGGGCTGGTGGGCTATTTGTTATAGGATGAATTTGTTGGGCTGGTGGCTAGTGAGGTTGTTGGGTTGGTGGGTATTATTAGGATTGGTTGGGATAGCGGATGAGTTGGTGGATTGATTTGGTTTGTGGGTGTTGGGTGTGGTGTGTGGTGGTGTATCGGAGATGGATAGGAGGAAAAATATGGATCAGGAGTGGATGGGGTTGATGGGGAGGAGGAAGATTGTAAAAAAGGAAAATATGTCTCATGAAACCGCACATGTCGAGCAACACAAATGCGGTTAGTGACAGGGTCAAGGCAGTGATATCCGTGATGAGAGGACTTGTACCCTAAGAAGACATAAGGTAGGGAACGAGAATTCGTCTTGTGTGGATTATATGGGCGGAGGTGCGGAAAGCATTGGCACCCAAAAACACAAAGAAGTGATAAGTCTGGTTTACGTTTGAAAAGATGTTCGAATGGGGAAATATTTGAAGACGTTCGAGACAACATGCGGTTTATCAAGTATGTGGTCGTGTCAAAGGAAAAATTCCAAAAATGCTTTGGAACACCCGATTGTGCTAAAAGAGTAAGGCCACTCTCAACAACATGATGATGTCGTCTCTCAAGAAAACCATTATGTTCGCTAGTGTGAGGGCACGACTAACGATGTATGAACCCCAAATTTGTGAAAAAGGAGGATAGGCTTCGAAACTCTCCCCCGACAACTTTATATAGAGATCCTTGTAAACATAATTATTCAATCAATTACATCATTATTACCCTTCAATTATACGGTTCTATATGGTATCAAGAGCTGGAACCTTCTAACCCTAGTTGCCGCCTAAACTGCCAAGAGCCTTCTTCTTCTTTTTTTCTTTCCTGCCAGCCGACAACAACAATTTATCTCCAGTCATCTCTAACCTACCATGGCCACCATTGCTCTCTTTACTACATAGGAGAAAACAGCCCATAATTCCTACAAATTCGCCTTTACACTATCTCCAACCAACTATGGGTATTGGAAGGCGATGATACAACCTTTCCTGGTTTCAAACCTTCTGTTCGGGTACGTTGATGGAACCATTCCATGTCCTGAAGCCACGGTTCAACTTGAGCAGACCACCACCGCCAACCCCAGCTATGCCCGATGTATTGCTAATGATGCTCACGTACATATGCTTATTGTTTCCACTGTTTCTGAAGCCTCTTTTCAGCATATTTAGGGCCACACTTCTAGGGATGTATGGCTTTCCTTAGAGCGTGCGTATGCACCACAAACCGCCTCTCATGAATATATGTTGAAAACCCAACTCCTCAAGATCACAATGAAGGGTGATGAAAAACCTGTTGATTACTTGAGCCGAGCACATGAATATGCTACTGCTCTCACTAATATTGGTGAACCAATGAAGGATAAAGATCTTCTTATGCTTACTATATCTGGTCTTCGGGCAGAATTTGACAGTTTAAAAGCCAATCTTTTGGCTCGATCTCCGCCCATACTTTTCATGAATTACACGGTATTCTCACTGACCATGACTTCTTGCTTCAGAAATCTTGCTGTCACACCTACTGATCCACCACTGCAAGCTTTTGTTACCACGGCTGGAAACCCACCCATAAACCCGACTGCAATCCAATCTCAACTTACCAACCTGCACCTGTTATCAGCACAATTAGGCTATCAACTCAACCCCATTGCTTCACCAACTCCTCAACCACAAGCCTTTTTGCACCTCGTTCATTTAATACTAACCGTGGCAACCGCCGAGGCAACTCACAAGGAAGTTCATGTGGTAACTTCCACAACCAGGGTCGAGACAATACTGGAAGTTCACGTGACAGCAGTAGTGGTTCTACCCGACAGTTTTCATGGGCATCTACTCAAAACACCGTGTATGGTCACTGCAATCGATGTGGTATAGGTCATCTCCCGTCTTAATGTCCAAATCAGCCAAGCTCTTCTAATCAACCACACCCGCATGCCAACTATGTTGCTTACTCAGATTTTGGATCCACATCAGGGGTTACTTGGTTTCCTAACACGGGTGCTAACATCCATGCCAGTCCTGACTTATCTAGTTTTGACACTTCCAAGGTCTATCCAGGTAATGACTCTCTCCGTGTTGGCGACGGTAAGCCTCTCCCCATATTCCATATTGGTTCCTCTAAAATCATCTCCCCACATAAAACTTTTAGCCTTTCAAACATTCTTCATGTTCCTGAACTTCAAAAGAACTTACTATATGTGCAAAAATTTTGTTATGATAATAATGTTTTCTTTGAGTTTCATTCTTTTTTTTGTGAAGGTCGAGACTACACACACTATCCTTCTCATGGGGCCAAGTGAACAGGGTCTCTACTCCATCCGGCTTCCTCATCTCCAGTCTATTCCCAAAGTCGCCTTCACTGCTACCAAAGCATATTCAACTATCTGGCATCAACGTCTAGGACATCCTCATCAACATGTTTTTCATTCTATTGTTTCACATTGTTCTTTACCTGTTTCTACAAAATTGTCTTCTTCTTTATGTACTTCCTGTCAATCAGGAAAATCTTCTAAACTTTCATTATCATATTCCAATTTTAAAAGTAATAATGTTCTGGATTTAATATATTGTGATGTTTGGGGACCCTCACCCACCTTATCTCTTGATGGTTATCGGTTTTTTATGTTGTGTGTTGATCATCATTCTCGTTATATGTGGTTTTATCCATTAGCACAAAAATCTGATGTTTACTCCACATTTAAAAACTTTGTCACCATGGTAGAAAGACAGTTCAACACCAAACTAAACAGTGTTCAAACTGATTGGGGAGGTTAGTTTCGAAACTTAGCATCCTTCTTCACCTCCCTTGGCATAACCATCGACGATCTTGCCCTCACACAAGTGAGCAAAATGGTATTGTTGAGCGCTGTCACCGTCACGTTGTGGAAACTGGGCTTACCCTACTTGCTCAATCTAATCTTCCACAACGTTTCTGGCACTTCGCTTTTGCAACAACCGTTTATCTCATCAATCGTTTACCCTCTCGAATTTCTTCAAACAAATCACCTTTTGAACACCTCCCGACTACTCTTTCCTTCGAGTTTTTGGTTGTCAATGTTTTCCATATCTTCGACCATATAATCATCACAAAATGGACTTTCAGTCTACTCCGTGCATCTTTCTTGGGTACAGCACTGTTCATCATGGATATCGTTGCTTTGATCCGATCAGTGAGCGCAGTTACATAGCACGTCATGTTCGTTTCAACGAGCATCTCTTCCCATATCGCTCACCTTCCTCGCCACCCCCAACATCACCGGTTTATTTCTCAGTCTTTCCCACCCCACCTCCACAATTCTCTCCTGTATCCACTCCCATTCAGCCAACCACCCAAACTCTTATCCATTCCACTCCTATTTCTAAAACACCACCCACTCATCAAGTGAAACCGGAACACCACCGACTCCACCACCACCAACTCCACCACCACCTCCTCCACCACCACCCTAGCCTCGGCCATCTAATCTTCGTCCTAACCCCAAACATACAATTCTCTGCAATCCAGCAGCCTACATTGCCTCTATTTCTCCTGACTCGCTTGCAGAACCCACTTCTTTTACCGTTGCCAACAAATCTCCGGAGTGGCGTCGTGCCATGACCGAGGAATTTACTGCACTTTATAAGAATGGCACATGGATGTTAGTTCCTTATGTTAAAAACACTAACCTTATTGATTGTAAGTGGGTGTACAGGTTAAAACAGGACTCACAGGGCAACGTAACTCGCCACAAAGCTCGTCTTGTTGCCAAAGGGTTCCATCAACAACCCGACATTGATTATCATGCAACATTTAGCCCAGTTGTTAAATATACCACTATAGGTAGTTTTGTCTCTTGTTGTTGCTAATAAATGGTCCCTCGGGCAATTGGATGTGCAAAATGCCTTTCTGCATGGCGATCTAAAAGAAACAGTCTACATGAAACAACCTCCCGGTTTTGTGGATCCTGACAACCCGGAGCATGTGTGTCTATTACATAAGTCCTTGTACGGCCTCAAGCAAGCTCCTCGTGCATGGTTCAATCGTTTCTCTACTGCTCTTCAACAGCTAGGTTTCTCCGGCTCCAAAACAGACCCATCATTGTTTATTCTCAATAAAGATGGGACTCTTATTTATGTTCTCGTCTACGTAGACGACATTATCATCACCGGCAACAACGATCAGGTCATTGATCGTATCATTCATAGTTTGAGCTCCACTTTTCCGGTCAAAGACTTGGGTCAACTAAATTATTTTCTGGGCATTGAGGTTATACACCATGGACCCAATATTGACTTGTCTCAATGGAAGTACTTATTGGATATCCTTCACCGTTCGGGTCTCTCTGATTGTAAACCAATTGATTCACCAATGAGCCCTTCTCAAATTTTAAACATTGATGACAGCCCTTCATTTTCAGATCCCACAAAATATCATCAGATCGTTGGTTCACTTCAATATGCCACACTATCTCGACCGGATATTGCATTTGCCGTGAACAGGGTATGTCAGTTTATGCATGCTCCGACTGAAAATCATTGGGCTGCTGTTAAACGTATTCTCCGTTACATAAAAGGTACCACTAACTTGGGTCTTCTACTGCATCACAACTCCAGCTCCTCTCTACAAGCCTTCACTGATGTCGACTGGCAGCCCGCTCTTGCTCACTCAGTTGAGGCCTTTTCGGATTCCGATTGGGCAGGCTGCCCGGTTGACAGACGGTCCACAGGGGGATTTGCCATTTATCTTGGATCGAATCTTGTCTCGTGGAGAGATTGCAAACAACGAACGGTGTCCAGATCTTCAACCGAATCGGAGTACAAAGCCCTTGCTGACACCGTAGCAGAATTAATTTGGTTAAAGGCCCTTCTTCATGAACTGGGTATTATGCCAACTTCCTCACCAACTCTCTGGTGTGACAACTTAGGAGCCACCTATCTCTCCACAAATCCAGTGTTTCATGCTCGTACAAAACATGTTGAAGTAGACTTCCATTTTGTCCGTGAACAGGTGGTTCAAGGACAACTGAATGTTCAGTTTATTGCCACAAGTGATCAGATAGTTGATGTCTTCACCAAGCCATTACCCACACAACGATTTTTGTCTTTAAGGTCCAAGTTGCAGGTCGTTCCCCGCCCTCAACTTGCAGGGGAATGTTAGAACAAGTTAGATTGTGAATTTAATATTTATCTATTTTAGAGGGTATCTAATTGTAATATTTATCTCTTTATATAGAGGTCCTTGTAAACATAATTATTCAATCAATTACATCATTATTACCGTTCAATTATACGGTTCTATAAGGAGGGCATCAGAGTATTGTTGAACACGTGTGAGATAATCAGTGGACGTTTCTTTTGGTTTCATCTCGACCTTAAGCAGTTGGATTATGAGGGTATATTCGCGTGAAGATGTATGAGGTGCATAAGCACGTTCCAAAGCAAGCCACAGTTCAGAAGAGGTATCTCCTTGTACATGCTTGAACCATAAGTGTCGGAGCTAGTGGAGAGAAGTAGCATGTGGATATGAGCATCGTTGGAAATCCATGCTGAATATTCAAGATTTGGGTCAGCGGTTGTTGCTGGACTATCACCAGCAATCACTTTAGGTGGGCATTTAATAGATCCATCGACATAGCCAAAGAGATTATTGGTGATTAGAAAAGGATGGGTCATCGTTTTCCAAAAACCGTAGTTGGTAGGGCTTAATTTGAAGCCAAACTTGTGAGAGTTGTGATTGGTTTTGTGTTCGGTGGTGAAAGCTGTGATGGCCATTGTGGACCAGATCGAATTGGGGCTAGGGTTGAAGGCGGCAGAAAGAAAAAGAAGAAACAGAGGTGGGATTAGGGTTGATTGATCACAGCTCTGATACCAAATTAAACTTGGTATTGGAAATTGTATTGTGTATTTTAGAATGTACAAGAGGACCTCTAGAGTACAATCAGCTAAATATAGTAAACTATAATCTCATATATTGACATATATAAACACAATTATTGTCTAATAGTGTTTACTTTTCCTCTTTTGGGAAAGCAATGGCATATTAATTTAAATAGGTTTCTTTCCATAGTTGCACGTGGAGCCTGTTGGCTGTTGCAATCACGTCCGCCAGCTCCGCCTTCCCACCGCCGCCTACTTACACCTATCTGATTTGCTTGGGACCAATGGTCGAGGAGACAACAGCCACAAAATGTGGTCAACCACTCACCCCACGGGGACTCCTCAGGAATTTCCACCCTGCTTCGGGTTAAGCTACAGGTGCGTATGTGTTCATTTTTTGCCCTAGCAATTTTTGCTGGTGAACTTTCATCATATTAGAGAGAGAGTTATATAACCTATACTTGACATCATACATGTAGCATATAGCAGGTGGTCATTGAGTGTGTTGTTATTGTTTGATGAATACAAAAAAGATGATGAGACTATTAACCAACAAAAAAGAAGACTTTTTTTCATCTTTATTTCATATTACTTTTATTTCATTTACTAGAAAGACATACATGTGAAAAGTATGAAGTTTTTGGCACAAGTTGATGTCTCATCAATAATTTTCTGGTTTCCCTTTCTTCTTGCCATAGCCACCACCACCAATGTTCCACCATGGCCACCCCCTCCTACCAAAAATCCCAGGCCACCCGACGCCACGCCAATAGCCAACACCTGGCCAGTAGCCACCACTGCCATAACCTCCACCATAGCCTCCACCATATCCTCCATCTCTTCCGGGCTGTCCATACCCTCCGTATCCATCACCACCACTTCCATAACCTCCTCTGTCTCCACCATATCCACCACCACTTCCATAACCTCCTCCATCTCCACCATATCCGCCACCACTGCCATAACCTCCTCTATCTCCACCATATCCACCACCACTTCCATAACCTCTATCTTTGTCATGGTCTTTTCCAGGACCACCCTCATCCCCGCCTTCGCCACCATGATCTTTTCCCTCATCTCCACCTTCACCACCATGGTCTTTTCCGTCTCCACCCTCGTCTCCACCTTCACCACCATGGTCTTTCCCATCTCCACCCTCATGTCCGCCCTCATGTCCACCTTCACCACCATGGTCTTTTCCATCGCCGCCCTCATCTCCACCTTCATGTCCACCCTCATCTCCACCCTCATCTCCACCCTCATCTCCACCTTCACCACCATGATCTTTTCCATCTCCACCTTCATCACCGTGATCTTTTCCATGTCCACCGTCTTCTCCACCTCCTTGACCACCACCATGTCCCCCTTCATCTCCGCCTTCGCCACCATGATCTTTCCCATGTCCGCTGTCTCTTCCACCTCCTGAACCACCACCGGGTCCATCCCATTTTCCTCCAGCGATGTCTTCACCTCCTCTTTTCCCAACGGCCCCTCCCTGGCTTTTAACGGCTGCTACCATGCTATGCACATTATCATTATCAGCCTCTTTCTTTCCCACAAGTTCCCTTGTACCTTGTGTTATAGTTGTTGTACTCTGGAACACAATGAGAAAGATTGCTAAGACAATAAGAACATTTGAAAGTGTCTCCATTTTGTGTGTTTGCATGATCTCAACAACGTAGGAACTTTGTTTATATAGTACAAGTTGAGTGTCCAGAACATCCTCGTATTTACGAATGAATCAATCTTAAGGCTAACTTATTTACTTTTTCTGGAAAAGTGAATTAATTCAAGCAATTTTAGATTGTTACTTAACAACACGAATCTAAGTGACATTTAAGATTTACTGAAATTAAGTAATTTCTTAAACGTTCTTAAGTTATTTAATTTCTTAGTTGTATGTATTTTTATCCCATAATAAATATATATATATATTGTTTTAGTAAAAGGATTTCGTGTTGTAAACAATTTAATCTCATTATTCATAAATATATTCTTTTTATGAAGTGGAGGATTCTATGTTTAGAACGACAATATTTATTGTATTTTGGTGGTTTATAAGTATATGCTTTTTTTGGTACTGACATTCAAATCCTAGTTATAATAAAGAACTGATAGATGTTTAAATGAACTAAAATCTAACCTTTTAAACATATATCAGACATTCAGACCTGTAGCTAAACCATTAGTCATTGGGTTCAACCAATTGGTTGGTCTCAAGAACTAATCCGTTAGCAAAGAGATAAGTATTGACACATTTTCAATGGATATTGAAGTGTGGTTCACTTTGTGTCCAGTTCAATAGAGCTTGTAATTAAAATGATGATGATGACGTCTCCGTTTAACTAATCAGTTGTGTTAGGTTTTTAAAATTTATTTTGTTGTAATAAATAAGTGAATGTGACAAATGTCAAAAAGAAGCGAGTTTTAAAACCATTTACCGGTATTAAAAAAAGTAGAATTATGATAGGATGAAATGACATATTTATATGGTTTAGTGTTTTTAACATATACAAATCAAGCTCTGGGCTCAAATTAGTTCGATTTGGGTCAAAGATAGTCAACGTCGGTCCACTTCCTGTGAAATCTGATGAGATTCTGGCGTTCAGTTTGGTCAAATTTATTTTTCCTCTTTCAAGTTTTTTAGCACTTCAACTGCTAATTCTTGTTTCATTACCTGTTTCCCTTTATGTCAGGAACATGAGTTGCTACGGTTGCCTCAATAAAAACTTATGCAAAAGTTCAGGTTTAACACTCTTCATGTCGCTGCCGGTTTGAACCAACTTTATCTATGTCTTACATGTCTTCTTTGTACAGTATTGTACACCAAACATCAAAGATTTTCATAATCGTAAACGCAGAATTTGGTGATACAGTTTATGCATCATTGACGTCATGCCAACTAGAAACGTGAAAATACTCAAGGTTCGGGATTGCTATGAAGGCATTGAAAGTGTGGTGTATGATGACAGGCCTCCTTATAAAACTGTTCGGTATTTATAGTAAATAATGGCTGATATTTACTGTTAGGTGTCTGTTTTTCATGAAAGTGGTCAAGTGCTGGATTCTGTTAACGGTAAACAAAATATCTGTCTTTTATCTTTTATATGTAATGATAAAATAATATATCATGTGTTTAAACATCATTAAGATAACTTTTATATCTAACTATTCTTGACTTTCTAATCCAACATTTTACAACTTTTAAATCGAATTTATAAGTTTATAACAACAAATTTTAGATGATAACTTCTCATGTATTACATATTTATCTCAAACTGCACATTTATAAATATAAAAATTTCATCCTAAAATAAAATAAGATAAAAATAAAAACAATATTATTAACTTACAACAACATTAAAACGCCCATTTTGGTGAGGAATGAACTGCACTTGGGTGACGAGACCTATTAGGCCATTGCTCCAAACTGTTTCTCTTCTTCATGATTGATGAAACAGTAGGGCTATAATAGTCATTTCTCCTATTAGATGCACCACCTTGTGAATAAACCTTTCTACCCTGCATGTAGCTTCTCTGCTTCTCAAGTGACCGTCCTCGAGCCACTGGGCTAGCCTGGATCGGTCCCCATCGGTTGTAGTTCACGCAGCTCTGGCTCCTCCCAACCTGCTGCTGACCAACCCGCCCTTGTTTCGGGCTCGGGTAGTTATGACTCTCAGCTGTTTCTGCTGAGTACATTGTGGTCTGTCCTTCACTAATATACCCATTTTGCGCCTCGGACACCTGACCCGGGGACGAACATGACCGAACCACGCTCTCTGCTCGGTTTATCGAGTCCATTGAAGCAGTATCAGCTTCAATTACAGGATTTGATTGTTTTTTAATGGGCAGAGTTGGCCCGGGCCCGGATGGTCTAGCAGTCTTGGGAGGGAAATTGATGTCCAAAAGCTGAAGTTGGGTGTTTCTGTTTTTCTTGAACAGAGCTGATGTGAGTTTTGGTGACTCGTATATCTCAGGTGTCGGGATTCCCTGCACATGAGCGGGTTGTTCATGAGCTGGTGTTTCATCTTGGCAACTATTTGTGACTGGGGAAGAAGCAGGCCCGGGCTGGTCTTTGGATATCAAGGTCACATTTGCTGATGATGGAGTTGTTGGGTCGTTTTCGGGTTCAGTAGTTTTGAAAACTTGTCGCATGGTGAAGGAAGTGCATGAGTGTTCGCTTTTTTGGCCCGTTGACATCAATCTAATAAGTGGTAGTTTTGGTTTGTTGACTAAATCATCCAGACTGCCTTCCCAATGCTGGTTTAACCAATCACAAATAACGGGAATCGGTATGCCAAATTGCATAGGGAGGTCTTTCTTCCACGAGGATGAAGAAGAAGATGATGCGGATGTGGATTTCGTGTTTGGTGATGTGGCAAGTTTCATAGGGTCACAAACCATGAAAGAGAGGTTGCCGTGTGAATCAAATCCAGCTGAGCCAGGGCTCCATGTTACACCATCGGTACAGACTTTTATGAGATTGTCGGTGGCTATAACCACCTTTCCTTCACCAACGGTTAGCTCATTATTTTCGGTGTAGCCAAGAAGGTATACAACGCTACCCAGGTTTAGACTTGGTTTAGAACAGGTTTTCAAGTAGTGAGGCTGCTGGCTTTGCATATATGAGTCTCCATCCATGTAGTCAAGACCCACTATTGTTAGATCAAGAACAGAGCTAGTTATGAAAAACCTGTTATTTGATTAAATGGCGTGAGTAATTTTTGTAAAACAAAATAGATGATGTGAAATGATAATAATAGTGATAATACTTCATCCATTCTAGAAAAAAAGAAAACACTTTCAACAATGCAAACGTTAAATGTGACATTTCCTTCCAGTAGGGGTGACAAAAGCTTGAGCACCTGACTAGAAGACCCAAACATCAAGCTCAGGTATGGGACAAGGTATGAGATTAATATAAATAATTATGGGTACGTGTATAGTATTAGGTGATACTTGGCCAAACTAAGGAAAACATACGTACCCGTTTACCAAACCATTTCCAAAAACAATTTTTCGTTATTTCCTATGTCCTTGGGTAAGCTAATCCGCCGAGTTTACATTCTATATTTCTAATTTCCTCAAGAAATAAAATGGATATGAATGTATTTGGGAACCACAAGAAGTAATATTTAACAAACTACCCAGTATACCCACTACCCATATGTGTACCCGACACCCAATGGATAACGAGTAATCAGGTATCTGATGGGTAGGGAACACAGTTTTACAACCAAATATGGGACTAGGATTACATATACCCGTCGCATTGCGGCCCCAACCTTCCAGAAAGGGTTAGAACAAAATTAACCTATTTCAACCACTAGCATTAACAGGTTGTTTGGCATTGCCTTTGAAAGCGATTATCTGATTCCTATAATCATTTTCTAGTCTATGGGTATATGAAACTGATTCTGATTATCTTAATATTTAGGGTCATCTTACATGTAAATCTAGGTAATAACCAAACAACCAGAGTATCATGCCTGAAAGCACAGAAGCACATCCAATATTGCAGTTTCAGAAAGGGGGAAATTGACTAAATCCAACACTTCAATCAAAAATTGAACTAATTAGGGCAATTAACTTCAAATTCTGATTATTCCAGATCACATAATCAATCTCTAATTGCAATGTCAAGCATACCTTAACAACAATCAGATAATCTATTGACGGACATGATGAAAACACATTAAACTAAATACAAAAATCAATAACACTAACACTAACTTTTATATTAAATTCAACCGTAATAATTCAATATGCAGCTTCATTAGGGAAAAATTGAACAAATCCAACACTTCAATCAAAATTGACCTAATTAGTGCAATTAACATCAAATTCCATCAGATCTACAATCACCAATTCCAAATTCAACACTAATTCCACACACATTACATATAACAATCAGATCAAAATCAAAGCATCACCTGTGAGGTAAAAGCGAACCACCGACATCGTTTAGAAGCCTGATCTCAGCCGCCTCAGCAGACGCCACCGACGGAATGATAGCGTGCGTCGTAAGCAGAAGATTCCGGTGAATAAGAAGTCCGGTGCCGGAAAACAAACCGCCGGAGGAAACGCGAGCCATCGCCGGACCTTTGCCGGAGTAAATGGACCCTTTGGTTCTCTCCGACTTACCTCCACCGTTGCAGAAGCACCACGACTCCCCTAAAACCCCCATTTTTCAACTGTCAATCCTCAACTCAATTGAGTTATGTATAAACCTTCAGATGCACGAATGTAGAGCATACATTGTGTGTATGTGTGTGAGATAGATTGTGTGTGTGTGTGTTTGGGTGATTGTATGTGATAGTTGCAGAGAGCTTGTAATGGTGTTGTTAATGGTGGCGATTTGGGGAAGAAGAAGATGAAGATGGATTCAACTTACAACCGGCAAATTTATTAATTAAAGGATGGATTATTAATTATAACGGTTTTTATTTATTATTATTCGCAATAGTCAATAGTGTGTGTGTTCATGAAGATTGATAACGTGATATCTTACTTTAGTATTAAAAAAATGGTTGGAATAAGTAAGAATAATAGTTATAGTTTTATATGGTTAGAGCGTTTATTTTAATGTAACGTGAGTGTGTATCTTATGTTATCGGGATTGTTGTAAGTAGTTGTGAGTTAAAAAAATAAAATTTTATAAGGATTGTATAGTGGTTCATTGGAAATACGGTACACCCTCATAACTTTTTTAATATTTTTAAAAATGATTGTGAGTGAAAGTGTGAGAAATATAATAATAAAAATATAAAAAAAAATATTATTTAGTAAAAAAAGTAAAAATTTTGTGTGTTTAATGTAAATACGGGGATGAATACAAGAATACTAGTGTGAATGCTCTTATAGTTAGTTTATGTGTGGAATATTTTTTAGTGAGAATATATTTTAATACATATGTATGTGTGTAAAAAATAAAAATATATTATACATGTATAAAAAGTAGTTCTTGTTTTTACATAACATCTATAGTTGTCGTTGTTGAAACTTCTGTACACATGGATTAAGAAAAATCTTATAGTTCTCAATTTATCATAATATTTATCAAGATAATTCTTTCCAACTTACGTAAATAAGTTTAAATAAAATAAGTATATAATAAAATACACTATTTCTTTAGGAAATTTCGTAAACGACTTTATTCTTTATTTTTTTTTTCTCTTTACAAATTGCAATATTCTCCACGACTTGAATGCCACCATGACAGTCCCATCACACCATGTGCTATACCAGCACAACCAATTTGCATTTACATTCATGATTTACCTTAAAATGATCAAACATATATACAAACAAATTAAATATATGAAAGAAATATTAAACTTGTAAATACTTTACTACTTTAGATACATATACGCTACACAAACTCAAACATCTTATTTTAGTCACTATCAATGGCGGAGGTTTATAAGGGGGGTGTATTATATAAACACCTTTTTTTTTGTTATTTAGACATCCTAGTGTCTTTATCTCTCTCTATGTATCTATATGTATGCATAGAGAGATAAAGAGTATGAAATACATTGGGTGTATCTATAACATATCCCTTATAAGGAGGTGTCCCGCCCCCCCTCTCTCTTTTTTTATCTCTAGTGTAAATTTTGATCTAGTAGTGTAAATTTTTATATGTATGTGTCGAGTTCGTCCTCCCTCCCCCCGGCTATGAGAGTGTTCAAGTTTCATCACCGCTTACTATAACAATTATGATAATCAATTAATCTAATGATAAGGATTTTTCAATATCTCACTTATTGTTGTTGTCATCTACCGGTCATCATAAACACGGATGCAAACACGACAAACTACCACCCTATTGGCTTCATCGCCCCTCCCACGCAACCACTACCACCTACCAATCATCTCCACAATCGCTCTTGGCTATCACTACCAGACTACTAGTGTCATCATAGTTACTTCACATATTCTCATTATCACCGCCACTTTTGTAGCCCTCAATGCCATCATAACCGTCATCGATGTCGTTGCCATCACCACCAAACTACTACCTCCACTGTTGTTATGGTTGCCGTCGCCACTTGTGTCGTTTGTTGACTCCTTCAATCCTTCATTTTGTTATGAAATCATGCATATTGCATTCGTAAACAGTCACCGCTAGCCCTCATAAAAATAACTACGATGTTTTTCCTAAAGTTATATGTTTTTATTATAGCCAAATTTGGTCTAAACTTGTGACTTTTTAATTAAATTCACAAATAAACTAAAAGATGAGACACAAATATGAAAGAAAAAAACTGTAAATGTAATTAGTTAATTTGTATTCATATAAACATGTGGTAAATACTTGTAAGCTTAGAATATTTTCATGTGTCTCGTATATGTGGTATAGTAGAAAGTTGTCTACGTAACATTTATAATATATAAATGAAACTCATTATATCAAAATCTTTAAATCACCTCTCAGTTCATATGTAATCAAGTGAACATCATCACATTCTTATGGACCATTCTGTGAAGAAACCAAGAATTGAAGGACAATATTGTGCTCTTTTCTTTATGATTCTCATTTAACTTAATCACATTAACTAATTAACTAACATTTAGTTTTATAGTTAATTAATTAACAAGTAATTCACTTCTTCTAATTGAAACATTTATGTCGCTTCTCTCAAAATATCGCTAACTATTGAGTTAAACATATATTATACACATTAGAAAAATAACTAATAATTTAAGTAATATTAGTGAACTCTTATTATAAGCACGAGAAAATCTGATTTTGTGGTTAAATATATCACTCAACCGTTTAAGCTTTTTTAATCTATTTATTTTTTATTTTTTGAATTGTGAAGTTATATGGATGAATTGTATTACCATTTTTTTTATAAATTGTAAATTTTCAGTGCAAAATAGTGATTAAAAAAATAGAGTGGTTCAAATTGTCGCACTAAACTAGTGCTGCCAGTCCACCCAAACAAGTCAGTCTAGTTTGTTATTTCCTAAAACTGTAGTTAGCGATTCGATTGCAAAATTTTCGTTATAGCCTGTTGGATCAAACAGTACATGCATATATCAAACTTTTTTCTTGTATAAAAATGACCTAATTTGGTGATACACTATTTGAATATGTTAATAATCTCTGATAAAGCAAAATAATTATTGCACATGTCCATCATTTTATTTTGTTATATGTCATTAGCATAGAAAAATTAACCATTTGATCAGGAGCGGACCCAACTTTTGTGGTTTGGGTTCGCCCCACCCCCATGATTTTTTGTAATTAGTAGTGTATATGTTATATTTCCGACCGACCCCCATGAAATTTGGACAACAACCCCCAAGAAAAATATAAAATTTTAAAGTTTTACAAATATAAACTCATAAGTTATAACAAAAATAACAAATATAAACTTAATATAAAATCATTTTAAAATATTAACCTTATCAGATTTAGCCCATAAATTTATTACCCAATAAGCTAATATCTTTAACCTCAACCCAATTTCTATTGCCCAATTGTTGAATACTCATAACCCATTGAATTAAAATAGTATAACACATTTAATTCAAAAACTTTTGGCAAAGCTCATAACCAAAGCCCTAAAGTCACAACCCTTGAGTCCTTTACACTTGGTAGAGTAGTGTTGGAGCACCGCCACACCGACTGTAGTCACAACCCTTGAGTCCTTGACACTTGGAAGAGTAGTGTTGAAGCACCGCCGCACCGACTGCAATGACAACCCTTGAGTCCTTTATCTTTTTTTATTTTGATGGCTATTAAAGTATTTTTATTATGTTATTTTGATATCTAACTTGACTTTATCTTTTAACGTGTTACCCGACCCGACCCGACCAAAAGCAACCCAACCCGAATCATACCGAAAGAATTTATTTTTTTACTATAGCCAATGGACTCTCAAAAGAATAAGTCGACCCCCATAAAAGAAATTCATGTGTCTGCTATTGTATTTGATAATATCTTAAATGCTAATGATATTATTTATATAACTTTATAATTATAAAGCAGACTTTTTTGATAAATTTAAAAGTATGATTTTTACAAAATAAAATTTATGAAATATGAAAAAAAACGACATTGTTTTTCAAAAATTTAAAAGTTTCAAAAGAATGAAAGTTTTAATTAATTTTTGCTATTATTATTTAATTACTTAAGGTAGTTAATTGTACCTAATTTTTATAATATCTTATGTCAAAAAATTGTTTTTATAATTTTTAAATATGGATCAGTGCTCGACAACGACTTATATTTACTACTATGCGATTAGGGAATTATATATTTATGACTTCATTGCTTGAGAATTCAAACAGAAAATCCAATAATTCCATTTTCCTTCTTGTTCATCAATCGGAAATCAAGACAAACCGGGCACTACAATGAGACGTGAAAACACCCGATCCCATTCCGAACTCGATATGTGGAATCGTCTTGTGCCATATGTACTGAGATTGTTCGGGAGACATGGTCCAAGCCCGGTACGAGGATGACTTGTGCCTAGGGGTGCAATGAATTTAAAGATTAGAGGTTAAAATCTTCATTTACTTAAAGACATGGGGCTTCCAGTGACGATAATATGGGAGTAGTATGGGCCTGTTAGCATAACTTTATGAGGCGTAATAGCTAAAAAAAATTATGTCGGTGGGTTAGAATGTTAGATGTTTTTATGTAAAGGCCTAAAGGATGAATAATAAAATTATACGTCTATTTCTAAAATGTTGAAGGGTTTCTTTCAGTGATTTAAAAATAGTCTCAAGAAACAATTAAAATAGTAAGGTGTCTTTCTTGCCTCTAAGGTCAAGTGGTAAATTAAAAGTCATTTTATTTTACCAAAAAAATAAATTAAATTTGACAAGGTATAAATGAAACTAGCAAACTCACAATACGGTTGTCAAAAAAAGTTAACATAAGATCATCTGTTGAGTTGTGAGAAAGTACAACTAAGATCTTTACGATATGATGGCTTGGGGATCGCCAAATGGCGAAGCTTCGTGTGAATATGTAGAGAATAAAAAGGCGCCATCAAGAATCGAGTTGAATTCAAAAACATTGGAAATATTTTGTTTGATTGTAAAGACATTACCATATCAACATGTAAATGTATGCAAATTATTGCCATATGATGGTATCAATCATCAACAGACCAACATGTCACATGACCAAGGGACCCTTGAAAGTTGAAAGCCCGTGCCAATAATTGGATGGTAAAATAAGCTTCAAAAAATTGGTTAGTAGCAAAGGCAAACAACATAACTATTTTTTGAAGTCACACAAGAAACAGATACGCATGTATGAGTTGTGTGCACACGTAAAGAAGAATATGTGCAGAATGCTAATGCATTGACATAGAGATAAGTGTGCAGCCATGCAGGAAACTAAAATACGCATCGTTTGAAACTACATGCTACGGAACAAGAGGTTGTTTTAGTCGGTAACTCTACACTAATTTTAGAAAAGACGAGAGTACAAAATGCCAATACGACTGTTCAAAGTACTTTCTCTCCCTCAATAACATACTCCAGTAGTCCAGTGAGGCCTCAACTGGTGTCAGCTTTCTCCAATGCTGAAACACAAAAATCATTTCTGTTGTTAAAAAAAGAATGATAAAAGAGTAAAATTACCAGTGAAGTAACACAATTAAGAGAAGAAATGTAATTAACAAAAACAAAACAGATAGTAAGAGCTCATAGTGCTCTATAGCAGTCTACTACTTTTGTGACTTCACATGAAATTCTCCTCCGTACCATGAACGTAGCAACATCTTTCAATTTGCAACGTTGCAAAAACAATTCACTATATTCAAATATAAAAAGTTTTCAAGTTACACATGTTGCAACGTGTTAGAGATGATCATCTAAACTCTATTGTCAAAAGCCAACAAGGTGTGCACCTAGGCCCCCAAGCGCCACCCCTTGTCGTCTCGCTTCAAAAGCCCCATTTCATACACTTAGGTGCATTTTAAGGCTAAGTTCCAGCCAAATTCCAGCCAAAGATCGTCTGAACAAGTCTGAATTCTGAAACAATTACACCAGCTCTAAAAAAGTCTGGAATAATCTAAAAAGCCTAAACTAGCCCTAGCTATTTTAGAGCCTTAAGACTTGAGCCCAGGCCCACGTCTGGACATCGTGCACCTTCGACAACTATGCATCCAGGCACCAAAATTCCACCATACTTAATGTTATTAAAGAAAGACATCTACATAGGCGCTACAAAATAAGATTTGGAAACTTAAAAGGCTGAATTGAATAACTGATTAACTTCTAACAATGTAAAAACAAAGTTTAATGACAGGCTTTGACAAAAAATGAGGCCTGTGTTGCCAGTTTCCCCTCCCACCAACCAACCAACACACACTCACACCTTTTCTTTCAAAAACAAAACCAACATACCAAACTACTCAACTAGCATACACATGTGGTGTAAAACAGGCAAAAGTATAAAGTCAATGAACTTGAGTGAGTGTGTGTCTATTTTAAAGATAAATAATGACGGAAAGAGAACTTACTGTTGTAGTTGAGAAGCTTTTCAATGAGATCAACATGAGTCATCAGCATTCTTCTGCAACAATAACGAACAAGCCCCAAAGCATCAAGAGCATCTCTGCATAAATCATGTAGCAAACATTGAAGTTGTAAAACTAAAGTTCACATTATATAAGACGTCATAACTTCCTCAGGACAAGTTACCAAAAAGCACAGATCATGTGAGCATAACGACCTATCTGCATCTAGTGGATTCTAATTGATAGCATTTTATAATGACTCGACAAGTGTTAATTATAGGTGTGGTACATAAGAGTACAGAGCCTTAAAAATATGTCATTCGTGTAGCATATATCAATATAAGTATATAACACACCTGTTCATAAATAAAAATAGAAGAAACCAAAACGCTCTAGATGAAGACTTGAAGTTTCTGCTAGTCTACCCCTCATGAATATATGATAACTTCACAGTCCATACTAGGTCAATAAATCACCCATCGTGTCCATGAACCCTGTAACTCTGTAAGCTCTTATGTGATTCACACACAATTGCATAACAAAACCTACACATACTAACATTTCTAAACTCAAATGAATGGATCTACAACCCACTTCAATGACTCTCAACTTCATCCTTGATGAACAACCACAAGAGACTATTATGTTTCTAAAAGGGCGGAGGTGGGGGTTAAGCACTGCAATTTTGTTTAGAATTATCACTTATTCCCTTTCATAACACGCTGAACTAGCATGTCTGAATCAATAAATTCACACCAACACAAAGGTGACACTCTTAACTCCCACAGCTAATATTGTTATTTCTTGCATAGGTCCACAATGGTTTTAACCTTGGTCCAAAATCATGATACTGAGGCATTTATGCCTCAAGAGCCAAAGCATGAGGTCTAACGCGATGCGTTGCTTTATGTACAACCAAATACGACTATCAAAAGCTGCATTTGTCTCATCTCTTTTATGCATTGGCCTTTTCTTTATCAAGTGAATCATTCATATTTGGTTGTTTCTATGTATCACCCTCCTATAGACACCCAATGGTTGACCAATTTTGACCAGATGAGCATGAAGAACTGCCTCCAGGCCCTAAGGCATTTTCATTATCGCCTCGAGCACCTTAAGCCTCAGGCGCTGTTTTAACCCAAGCTTTTAACAAAGGCAAAAGAACATCAACAAATAATTAGCAAAAAGACAACAACCGAGAAGTTAAAGCCCACAATAAATCTTCATGGCCATTTTGAAGGATAAAACAAACAAAATAATATTTATTATACAGTACCCAGTGCCCTTTGTGTACAATTTATAGTACAACAAAGTCAATACTTATGGACCAACTATATTAGTTACAAGAACCATGGTGACCTGATAAGTTGAGATTGATCACCATAACACCCATCTCAATTCAATTTCCACTCCAATTGCCACTGATGGTTCAACACGATTATCGTTTATTTAACCGAAAGTCATGTAGTAGCATCCTAACTGTTTAATTTACACAGGTAAAATATTTCATGTCCACTTTATAAGCTTTATATTTTGGGAAACAACGAGAACCCAGTGACATCAAATGAACATAAAACACATTCAAAACAATTTTACGGTACATGCTACAGCCTTCGGTGTTTAACGCTTTGTAAACCCTAATTCTTCTATTTCTATCCAATCGTTCAGAAACAAAGCAATAAACTACATAAATTGACTCACCCTTCGGTGTAATCAGACTGGAGAAGATCAAGATACGTGTCCCATTTGTTTCCAATAACCTGAAACACACAAATTCAAGAAGAATTTAAGTCATTCAAAGAAATTATAAAACTTTGTGCATGTATGTATGCATATAAAGGAACGGTAATGCATCGGAGATTACCTTGCCGCAGGTGAAGCATCGTACTGGAATGATCATCTTTGCCCTAGTTTCGACTTCGCAAATTCAAGCTGAAGCTGCGAAATTTGGGGGTGCTTCTGCTTATATATCCCGGCTGTTAGACTAAAACCCTAACCTGAGAAATTTAAAACCCTGTTGATTTTTTTCCTGCCAATTGTAACAAAAAAAGTTAATTACATAAATGTTCCTAATGTTTTTTCTTTTAAGTTTAGTTATGGTTTACTACAAGATTACCTATTACTACAAGATTTCCTAATGTTGATTTTTTCTAGTTTGTCTTTAGTCCCTCTTTTTTCTCTTGATTTCAATTGCACAAACATCACAATTAAAGTAGAACAACCAACGTTGTATTTTTTTTCATCCTCAAAGTTCTACCATCCCACCACCACCCTTCAACGGCCTCCACACCGTCAACCACCACCGCCTCAGACCATGACAACCATCTTTCACTCGAGTTTTGGTCAATTTTATGTGGTTATTTTAAGTATTCTTCATTAGACTCGAGATCTGAACTATCCTTTTTTCATCTTTAACCGGTAGAGCTAGTGAAAATGGGATGGAGAGTGTGCTAGCTACAGTGGTGTTGCAGATGATGCTAGCCATGGTGGTGTTGGAGACATGGGCGGGGGATAGTGGAGACCGGGGGGGTCGTCATTCCCTTCTTTTTTTCGTCGGTAATGTTAAATTTTAGTTTGATAGTGAAAATTTTTAGCCTAGTAGTGTTAA
>BJCM01263996.1:3713-13713 GCA_018326385.1 Flaveria bidentis
TATATATATATATATATATATATATATATATGATCTTTTGTTTATGGGTTTTGTTTTGGGTTAATATGGTTCAAATTTTCAGATTATAAAACACCTTTTAACCACACTTATCCGCTGCATTTTTGAAGTTTAAATGGTTAAACTTACTTCGATAAACATGTTACAAAACCCAACAATGGCATCTAGAGCCGATTATGTTGAATACTTGCTTCAAAAGTTCTTGAAAAGTTAGTTTTCATGGACTTTTCAACCCATTAGGGGCTGTTTTGTTATGGTTGATTGAATCCCTTATGTTTCAAGGTTTTATCTTACATGCTTTAGTATAAACCTTGAAAGATTTACATCAAATGGTTGATTGTTTTGTTTGGACAAAACCCTAAAGTTTTGATTCATGTTGGCCAGAACTTTAGGGTTATATAATGAGGTTCATAGTTGTTCTTGAATGTTGTATCTGGTACATATTTTGGTGCATAACATAGCCTTGACCTTATGTGTTTTGGATTTGGTTGATTGTGATTTTCCATGTTGGTTTTGAATCATGAAAGGTTATAATATTTGTGTTTGTATTTTGGGTTGTAATTTATTTATTCATTGGTTATGTAATAAATAGATTAGGTGTATTTCTCTTATTAGAAAAATTGTATTAGGATATGATTTTGTATAAGAAGATGCACAAGATGAAGACCCAAAGAAGGACACAAAAGACATGGACACTTGAAGCATGTGGATGTGGATTCAAGTGAAAGTTCATGGACACATTTGATGTGTAATTGTTAACGCTTAGGAAAGACCTTTATGACAACACTTGTGATGGCAAACAAGTGTAGTCAACTTAGTGGCTATGGTTATGCACTTATGTTTGTATGATTATGCTTGTTTCGTTGTTTGTTGTATGATTGTTGGTTGATATTTGGATATGCATAACAAACTCATTAACAAACTTAACAAGTTGAAAATTGATGGTTCTTTATCATTAATTGATTAATAAAAGGTTATTAAAAGGATTAATGTTTTTAATAAAAAGGGCTTTATTAAAAGTGAACTATAGGGTACCTTGTAGTTGAAAGCATGTAAATATAAGATAGATAGAGTTTTTTAAATTAGTATTATGAAAACTTAAAATTTCTTTTATAAACAAGTTAAACACCATCCTTTTCCATAACACTTGAGTCACTTGGAAACTTTTAATGGGATAAAGCTCACCTAACCATTTTGAGGGAACTTGTGATTTGAGGTGGGGATACCATATTTGTGGGATAAAGGTCACCTAACCACTTATGATGGAAAACTCACATGTGTGTGTAAGTAGGGTAACTTGATTTGCAAACCATATTTAATGGATCACCTACAATGTGGTTTACAAAGGTGTTGATGGGATAAACATGCCGACCACACATATGATGTTTATTTCGATCCCTGTGAAGTCGCTGGATCAGTTTACATCCGAGCATGTTCTTGACAAAAGGAGAAAAAAACCAAAACCAAGAGATAAATAAGAGAACGAACAATAATAGAATGGTTTTATTGAAAAAACCTAATGATTACAAGCTCATTAAACAGAAGAATCACGACTCTTGGCAAGGGGAGATCGAGCATGATCTCCCCTCTCATCCAACATCACCTAGGCCCATGGCACACTCCTTAAAACCTTTCTAGACAATGAAATTGGTATTTATAGGCCTCAGCCCATATCAGATGCGACTGGGCCCATTCGTACGATTGGACCATGTGTATGGTTCAATCGTACGACTGGACAATACTTATGGTTCAGTCTTATGAATGGCCCAATAGCATCTCTCAGTTGCACGACTGGTCCATTAGCATGGCTCAGTCGTACGACTGAGTTTCATTTGCATATGCTCCTGCGAATGACTCAGTTTCATGTGTTTACAACATATCAGGGGTATTACATTAAGCCTAGACTATTCGTCAAGCGACAGACACGCTATATATGATAATATATGCTACAACAATCCCATACCCTAGAAGTTTCAAAGGGTTGCAATTGTCAAAACATTAACTACCTTGTTAATTTAAATAATGGGATAAATATCACCTAACCACTATTTAAATGTAACATTGGATTCTAGAAATTTAAAAATTATGTAAGACACATAAAAGGGCTTTAATTATTAAAATATGAACAATATCGAAAATACTAAAATTGAACTTTGTTAAATTTTGTAGATGGCCACCAACAATAATGAAAATAATGATATCCCGTCCACTCACTCACTATCACTAAGGACCATTCTCCAAAAGGAACGTCTAAACCATAATAACTTTATAGATTGGTTTCGAAACTTGAGAATTGTTCTCAAGCAAGAGAAACAATCGTATATTTTAGATGATCCGATTCCCGATCAACCTAATGAGGAGAATAAGGAGGCCTATAATAATTGGGTGAAATACACTGAGGACTCGGTCCAAGTGTCTTGCCTCATGTTGGCAAGTATTACTCCAGATCTCCAAAAGGAGGATAAACATCATGGAGCATACGACATGATTACCCAGTTGAAGGAAATGTTCCAACAACAAGCAAGGGTAGAGTGCTTTGAAACGGTTCAAGCACTCCATGCATGTCGTATGGATGACACCCAATCTGTTTCATCTTATGTACTTAAGATGAAAAGCCACATTGACTGCCTCGAAAGGCTGAATTGTACCGTCTCGAAAGAGTTGGCTACGAATTTGATCCTCAACTCTTTGTCAAAAAGGTTTGACAACTTTGTCATGAACTATAACATGAATGGGTGGGACAAGAACATAAGTGAGCTTCACTCTATGCTAAAAAATGCTGAGGTGGCCATGGGTAAAAAGGTTTTACCCGTTCTCACCATCAATGAAGGTGGGAACAAGAAGAGGCCTCACCCCGCAACCCAAGGAAAATGTTGCCAAGGGTAAATGGCACATTAGGGGAAAGGGAAAGGGAGTGGTAAGAGCGCCACCACCAAAACCAACGGAGAAAAAGCAAAAGGTTGCTTCAAATGACCCATGACATTGGGCAAGAAATTTTCCAGTCCATCTGAAAGAGTTGCAAGCTAAGAGGGATGCCGGGAAAACCTCAGGTATAATTTTCATTATTCATATTGATCTAAATTTAATATCCTCTAACACATGGGTATTGGATAACAAATATGAAACTCACATTTGCAACTTATTGCAGGGGTTCAAAAGAAGTAAGGACTTCAAGAAAGGGGATGTTAGCCTCTACATGGGGAATGGGGCAAAAGTTCAAGTTGAAGACCGAGGGGACTACATCTTGAAGCTTCCAAATGGTTTGAAAGCAATTTTGAAAAATGTTTTGTATGCTCCTAGTTTGACTAGGAACATTATTTTGGTTTCCCAATTAAGACAATATGGTTATGTTATGACATTTAATGAAAATGAAATGTATGTTTCTTTGAATGAAATATTTTATTTTTAAGCTATTCCTAAGAAGCTCAAATTGGATTTGAGTGACACCTATCTATGGCATTGCCGTCTTGGTCATATAAACAAAAAGCGCATGCAAACACTTCAAAAGAACGGTCTTTTAAAAACAAGTGAATATGCTTCATTTGATGCATGTGAATCTTGTTTACAAGGTAAAATGACTAAGGCACCTTTTAGTGGGAAATCTGAAAGGGCAAAAGATTTATTAGGCATCATACATTCGGATGTATGTGGTCCTTTTAAACCAATGACTTGGTACAATGAAAGATACTTCATTATCTTTACCGATGACTATAGTCGATATGGTTATGTGTACTTGTTAAGACACAAAGATGAAGCTTTTGAATGTTCAAAATCTTCCAGAATGAAGTAGAAAATCAACTCAACAAGAAAATATAAATTATCCGCACTGATAGAGGAGGTGAATACCTAAGTGATGCTTTCAGAGATCATCTTAGAATGGTATTGTCTCACAACTATCTCCACCTCCACCTGGAACACCACAATACAATGGTGTGTCCGAGAGGAGAAATCGAACTCTATTGGATGTGGTTCGATCTATGATGGCTAGAAGCTCATTGCCTTTATCATTTTGGGGTTTCGCTTTGCTATGTGCGGCCCATGTCTTGAATATGGCCCCAACCAAGAAAGTGGAAACAAAACCTTTTGAGATATGGCATGGAAGGGTTCTAACACTATCATATTTAAAGGTATGGGGTTGTGAGGCTTATGTTAAGACTCCCACCTCAAACAAGTTAGAAAGCCATTCCACTAAGTGTATCTTCATTGGATATCCTAGAGATTCTATGGGATATTATTTCTATGATCCATTGGAACAAAAGGAGTTTGTTGCCAAGAAGGCTGAGTTCTTAGAAGCTAAGTTCCTTACGAAAGGAACTAGTAGTAGAATAGTGGATCTTGAGGAGGATCAAGAACCACAAACCGATACACATTTGGTTAGCACTAGCACTCAACATGAGGATGTTGAGGGTGATCAAATAGTTGATCAATACACAAAAAATGTTCACAGATCTGGTAGAACTAGTAATCCACCTTGTAACACCCGGTTATTTTTTAGAGTCAAAGAAAGAAGAATAAAGTGAAGAATAATAAAGAAAAGATATTTTACCCAAGTTAAGGGGTAAAAAGTGTCAAAAAGGACAAAATGTTTGAAAAAGTGGGTGTAAAAGGTGATGGCCGCCCATCACCTCCTACACACCTTGTATCTGTCGGATTTTTGAGGAAAAGAAGAAAGAAAAGCAGAAAGTTTCAGTTCTTTGAAGAACAAGAATGAAAAGTTCGAATTCAAGGTAAGAATTCGTGTGTTTATGATGTTTTTGACTGGTTTCATCCTTGGTTGTGTGCTTATGTATGTTGTGTGTTCGGTTGTATGTTTTTAGTGGGTTTCTAGGTGAGAACTTGTAGAAATCGGGATTCGAAGGAAGTCTTACCCGAAGAGGCTGCTAAGGTGAGTTCTAGACCCCTCTTTTACATGTTTTAACTGATTTTGGGGCTGAAAATACATGTATGAACTTTTTTATAAAACTAGGGTTTCATACCCATATGTATGAATAAGTGTATGTTGCGGGTATGGTGTGATTTTTTGACTATGTTCATGCTTGATGATGTTATGATTGTTTTTCTAAGGCTTAGAATGTATGATTTAAGCTTTTAACATGATAGATGGTGTTTGGGGACCGAATTATGATGATTAGTGTGCCCTAGGCTGCTCATGCGCCCAAACAGTAGTAGTTCATACGCCTAAGTTTAGAAAAAGTTTAGAAAAACTACTTTAAGTGTAAGAAATGCGGATGAGTAACAAATGCGGACGAGTAAGTCAATGCGGATGAGAAAGTCAATATGGATGAGTAAGTTCGTGCGAATGAACAAATGCGGATGAGCATTGACAAGTGCGGATGAGTAAAGAAATGCGGATGAACATTGACAAATGCGGATGAGTAAAGTCAATGCGGATGAACAAATGCGGATGATGCGGATGAGTAAAGTCAATGCGGATGAACAAATGTGGATAAGTAAAGTCAATGCGGATGAACAAATGCGGATGAGCATTAACAAATGCGGACGAGTAAAGAAATACGGATGAACAAAAAGAAATGCGGATGACACTGCTGCTGCTGCTCACCGGTGGGTGAAGGAAATGGAAGCTATTCTGAATATCAGTGAGTGCCGAGAAGACCAGAAGGTGAAATTTGCTGCCCACTCGTTTGTGGACTCAGCTCTGTGTTGGTGGGACAATATAATCCAAGACGAGGGTAGTCGGGCAATTGGGAGAATGAGGTGGTCTGAGCTGAAAAAAGTTGGTGATTGAGGAATCTGTCTCACAATGAATGGATAAGGTGGAAAGGGAATTCCTGCAGCTGGAGGCGGGAACCATGACACATCAATAATACACCACTAAATTCAACAAAATGGCACGACTGGTGCCGGATCAGGTGACGCTTCTGTCATGAAAGATTAAGAGGTACATTCAGGGCTTGCCGGCGGATATCGGTAGGCACATGATCGCTGCCCGACCGAGCATGTTTAGGTCGGTAGTTGATTTGGCAGGGAGATTGTATGATGAAAGAACTGTGGTGGTGACTGAAGGCAGCAAGAAAGATGGTGGTGACCGGAATTGGAATGGAAAAAGGTTTGGTCAGAGTGGTGCCCTGACGAGTAACAAGAAGGCACGGGTGGATGATCGCCGTGTGGTCACATCTGGTGCGGGGTCAAAGAAGTGTGGTAGATGTGGAATAAAGCATATCGGTGAATGTGGGTTGGGATAGAACTTATGCTTCAAATATGGGAAGACGGGGCATATAGCAAAGGACTGTCGTACGGTCTGATGTTTTAACTCTGGTGGAGAGGGTCATATGAGTAGAGACTGTAAGAAGCCGAGGGCTGAGGGTTCTGGGGTGAAGAAGACTGGAGGTGAAGGACCGAGGGCGAGCGCTAGAGCGTTTACGATGACGTAGGAGGAGGCTAGGACGGAACCTGATGTTGTGTCAGGTACGTTTCTAGTAAACCAAACTTTAGCCTCTATGTTATTCGATTCTGGTGCTAGTAAAAATTTCGTTTCTGCTGCTTTCTGTGCTATATTTCCTGTTAGTAGTAAGAATATAGATACGCCCTTTGATGTAGAAACTGCCATAGGTAAGTCTACCAGGATTTCCGAGATGATAGAAGGATGTGATGTGGAATTAGAAGGTCACAAGTTTCCTGTTAGACAATTCATGATGACCTTAGGCGGGTTTAATGTAGTCCTGGGGATGGATTGGTTAGCGGACTACGAGGCAAACATTGTGTGTCGCAAGAAGATGATTCGTTTGACCACGCCTGATGGGAGTTCGGTGATGGTTTATGGTGATCAAGTCACGACGATTCCGAAAGTGATTTCGATGGCGGTGGTGGGAAAGTGCATGAGGCGTGGATGTAGTGCCTACTTGGCTTATGTAAAGGACGTGGATACACCAACACCACACCTATCTGATGTCCCGGTTGTGTGTGACTTTCTAGATGTGTTTCCTGAAGACTTACCAGGAGTGCCACCTGACCGAGAGATCGAGTTTCGGATTGATTTGATACCAGGTGCCGAACTTGTTGCCAAGGCACCGTATTGGTTGGATCCGACTGAGATGAAAGAGTTGATGAAGCAATTGCAAGAGCTGCTTGATAAGGGGTTTATTAGACCGAGTATCTTTCCTTGGGGTGCTCCGGTCTTATTCGTGAAGAAGAAAGACGGTGGTATGAGGATGTGTATTGACTACCGTGAGCTGAATAAGTTGACGATAAAGAACTGATACCCCTTACCGAGAATTGATGATTTGTTTGATCAGCTTCAAGGTGCCGGTTGGTTCTCAAGGATAGATCTTCGATCGAGCTTCCATCAGTTAAAGGTGAAAGAATAGGATATCCCTAAAACAGCTCTCCGTACACGTTATGGTCACTACGAGTTTCTCGTTATGTCATTTGGCTTGACCAACGCGCCAACTGCTTTTATGGACTTGATGATTCGAGTGTGTCGGCCGATGTTGGATAAATCTGTGATTGTGTTTATCGATGATATCCTGATTTATTCCAAGAGTAAAGAGGAGCATGCCGGTCACATGCGAGAGGTGATGGAGACTTTGAGAAGGGAGAAGCTATATGCTAAATTCTCCAAGTGCGCGTTCTGGTTGCGCGAAGTTCAGTTTTTATGTCATGTAGTGAATCCCGAGGGGATTATGGTCGATCCAGCAAAGGTGGAGGCGGTGATGCAATGGAAGTCTCCAAAGACGCCATCTGAGATTCGTAGTTTCTTGGGTTTGGAGGGCTACTACAGGAGATTCATTCAAGACTTTTCTAAGATCGCTTCTCCACTGACCAAGTTGACCTGGAAAGATGTAAAGTTCATATGGGGTCAAGCTTAAAAGAAGGTGTTCGAGGAATTAAAGGTGAGGTTGACTCAAGCTCCTGTTCTATCATTACCCGATGGAAGTGAATATCTGGTGGTTTATTCTGATGCTTCCTACTCGGGGTTGGGGTGTGTGTTAATTCAGAGGGAAAAGCTATAGCCTATGCATCCCGACAGTTAAAGGTTCATGAGGTTAATTACCCTACTCATGATTTGGAGCTAGCAGTTGTGGTCTTCGCGTTAAAGATTTGGAGGCACTACCTATACGGTACAAAGTGCACCATATTCACTGGCCATAAGAGCTTGAAATACTTCTTCGAGCAGAAGGACCTGAACATGAGGTAGAGACGATGGTTGGAGCTCATAAAGGATTATGATTGCGGGATTCATTACCATCCTGGCAAAGCCAACGTGGTGACGGATGCCGTTAGCAAAAAAGATAAACCCGAACCGATTCTTATCAGTTGGTCATGACCTCTGATGTGATGAAGCAAGTCAAAGAGTTTCAAGATGAGGCATTGAAAGAAGATCATCTTAACTCCGAAAGAATGAGAGGTCTGACTGCAGAATTGGGTGAAAACACACATGGTGTTAAGACCCGATTCGGGTGGATGTGGATTCCTAGTTATGGGGATCTACGTATGAATATTATGAATGAAGCTCATAAGACTTGATACTATATTCATCCTGGTGCTACGAAGATGTACCAAGACATGCAGAAAGACTATTGGTGGTTGGGTATGAAGCGTGATGTGGTGGAGTATATGAGTAAGTGCCTTACTTGCTTGCAAGTGAAGGTGGAGCATCAGAAGCCATATGGAAAGATCCAACCTTTGGATATACCGGAGTGGTGGGAGCACATCACCATGGACTTTATTACGAAGCTACCGCGTACCGCACGAGGATATGATGCCATATGGGTGATAGTTGATCGTTTGACAAAGAGTGTTCACTTCCTACCAATTCGTGAGACATATTCATCCGAGAGGTTGACTGGACTTTTCATTAAGGAGATTGTAAATCGTCATGGTGTGCCGGTGTCTATTATGTCTGATCGTGACACCTGGTTTACATCTACATTTTGGAAGAAATTCCACGATGCAATTGGGACGAGGTTGCATATTAGCACGGCTTATCATCCTTAGATAGATCGTCAGTCGGAAAGGACCATTCAGATGCTGGAGGGTATGCTTCGTGCATGTGTCATTGATTTTGGAAGAAGTTGGGATGACCACTTACCGTTAGCTGAGTTCTCATATAACAACAGTTATCATGCCAGGATTGGTATGCCCCCTTATGAGATGTTATACGGTAGAAGATGCCGAACACCCGTGTGTTGGGGTGATATTGGTCAGAAAGAGTTAGCAAGCGTCGAGGTAATCAAGGCTACGACTGAGAAGCTTGAAAAGATCAAAGCCTTCATGTAGGTAGCCAAAGATAGACAGAAGTCGTATGCTGATAAACGATGTAGACCGATTGAGTTCCAGGTGGGTGATAGGGTTATGTTGAAAGCCTCACCTTGGAAGGGTATCATTCGGTTCAGAAAGCGGGGAAAGTTGAGCCCCAGATACATAGGGCCTTTCCGAATCATTGCTAGAGTAGGAGAGGTGGCCTATAGAATGGAGTTACCAAATGAGTTAAGTGGAGTTCACTCGACATTCCATATATCTCATCAAATGTTTAGCAGATGAAGATATGGTTGTACCACTGGAGGATATCGAGGTAGATGAACGGCTCAGTTATGTGAAGCAACCAGTGGCGATCATTGATCGTAAAGAGAAAAGGTTAAGAAATAAAAAGGTTCCTCTGGTGCGTGTACAGTTGAAAAGATCTAAGATCTAGTTTGATCAATTAGGTTATGATTTTCAGCGGAATAGTACTAGAATTAGACGTAATTTAAGCAAGAATAAGATAAATATTCAATCAAACAGTGACGGTTATAGAGAGAGAAAGTAATCTGCAAAAGATAATCTTTTCATTCATTCATAAGCTTCGGCCCTTTACAAATTAGGTCAACATTCCTTTTATAGAGGAATGTGACGTCAGCAGATGTCACCTGATAATGACATCTAACAGATTTATACAAACAACTGAAAATAACTGAAACTACTAAAGATGTCCACAACAGCTGAGGACATCTTACAATAAAAGCTTAAGTATTCTATAACTACT
>BJCM01264000.1:0-15388 GCA_018326385.1 Flaveria bidentis
ACATGAACCCTAGGTTCAATTTATCTCAAATTGGTGCACAAATCGACTCCATGGACACCGATAACCATAGGGCTATTGTTCCTTATGAAGAAACGAACGTGTAGGTGGTTTCAATTACCTTTTTGAAGTTAACAAGTCCAGAAACGATGAAGGAACAAGCTGCGATGAAATTGGAACCCAATTCGTGTGCAAATGTTTATGAAAATTAAATTAACTTCGTGTGAAGCTTCGGATAGTGTTCCCGATGTAAAGCCCTCTATCAATTCGTGGTTAGCAGGCTCGTATGGTGGTGTTCGAGTGGTTGCAGGTTCGCGGTTTAAGTGAGAGTAGGTTGGATTGTTTAAGTGCGATTCAGGTAGAATTATGTTGCGTAGGAGTTTAGGTACGATTAAACGATCATGTAGGTGCAATTAATTTTATTATTATTGCGTTTTAGATGTTGAACGGCTCGATGATTTATGAATTGCCGGTTACACGATCGATTGTGTTTGTAACCAGCGTTTAGATGTGTTTAAGGTTCATAACGGCTTTCGAATCATGTTAATGATGCGATTGGAGTGATTTGGAGTATTGATTAAAGGCATTTTGTGGCGTTTTAAGCCTCGCCGGAGCTCTGCCGGCGGCGGCTGCGTGAAATACGGGGATTAAGGGGGGTTTGGGTTGGTGTTTTAAAGAATTTACACATATGGTCCCTCAACTTCAAAATGTTATTATTTCATGCTAAAACTTTCATTTAAAGTTTTCAAAATTACAACAAGGCCCCCTTAACTTCTTAAATACAAGTTATAACCATCTTTTAAATTTAATAATTTTTTTTTATAAATTATTATTATTATTGCTACAATTATTAATATTATTAATATTATTATTATTATTATTATAACTTGCTATTATTATTAGTATTATTATTAACATAATTATTACTCTTATAAATAGTTATTATTGTTATTATTTTTATGATTATTATCATGTTCAATTTAATAGATAAACTATAATTTTTTTACATTAAAGAATTAAAGACTACCTAATAGATAAGCACATATAGCTCACAAGTTTCATGAAAAGCATTAATTGTCCTTACAAGAATAAACGAGGTTAACTATTAGTTAACCAAAAATACAAGATGTTACAACATACAAGGTGTTGCTCAAGGTGAGTTCCTTCCCGGAAGTCATCTTCAAGATCACATTTCCTTCACCTTTGATGTCGGTCGTAGCTTTATTACCCATATAAAGCTTTTCAACACCCTTAACCTCTTTAAAAGTGCTAAAGAGGGTCTTGTCACCACACACATGACGGGTAGCTCCCGTATCAATAAACCATCCATGCGGATTGTCTCCCACGAGGTTGACTTCTTCCACCATTGCCGATAACTCGGTGATCATTGCCACTAACGGTTCACCGTCTTCATCTACCATATGCGCACACTCACGCTTTGGTTGCTTGCATTGATTAGCACGGTGCCCCGTCTCATTGCAATTGTAGCAAATACCTTGGAAAGGAGGAGGTGGAGGTTTCTTTTTCACAACCCCTTTCTTTGGTCCAAGGTTCACCTTTAGTTTCCCAATTGCCTTTTTCCCTTTACCTTGATAACCCCTTGACGATTGCCCATGTTCAACCACATTTGCCTTTGCCATCGGTTCCAAACGAGTGCCTTTTAAGCCATTTTGTTGTCTTCCTCAATTCGAAGACGAACAATAAGTTCATACACAATCATCTTCTTTTGTTTGAGCTTAAGGTAGTTCTTAAACTCTATCTAACTAGGAGGCAACTTTTCAATCATGGCTGCAACTTGGAAGGTGTCATTGAGAGGCATCCCCTCAGCATGAATTTCATGAAGTATAACATGTAATTCTTGAATTTGGCTAATCACAATCTTGTTATCAACCATTTTAAAATTCAAGAACCAAGCCATAATGAATTTCTTGCTACCGGCATCCTCGGTTATATACTTCTTGTCTAAGGACTCCCATAATTCTTTGGCAGTCTTTATGTTGCAATACACGTTATACAATGAATCACAAAGACCATTCAAAACGTAATTGCGAAAAAGAAATTCCGAATGCTTCCAAGCATCAATGGCACTCAAGGCTTGAGCATCACCCCCTTCTTTAGGTAGGGGAGCAGTTTTCTCCAAGAACTGTGCTAAGTTCAAGGTTGTCAAGTAGAAGAACATCTTCTATTACCATCTTTTAAAATGGACACTCGTGAACTTTTCGAGTTTCTCGGCATGGTTTGCCACAGTGGTTGCTCCCACAGTGGTTGCAGCTAAAGGGGCTGATAAAGAGGAACTTATAGCACTTGAAGACATGTTGTTTGTTGTTTTACAAAAACAGTTTAAGTTAGAACAATTTCTAACAAATTAAAATAACTACCAAAATTGAAAATAATTCAAACTATTTTCACAATTCTAAAAATTCAACAAGAGATATTCTAAGTCCAACTTTGAAGATCACTCGTGAATAAGAAAGCGAAAACAGTTATAACCACAAACGAATTTGAATTTTTTTTAACTACTTTCATAATTCAGCGATAGATGTTCTAAGTTCAACTTTAAAGATCACTCGTGAATAAGAAAGCGGAAACAATTTAAAGAAAAAATTAATCTTTTAAAAACACAAATTAATATATGAACGATGTTTTTTAAAATTTGTTTTAAGTTTGTAGGAACCGTTCATATAAAATAAACATTCAAACAATTTTATTAATATACTCAATACAAGAGAACATAAATATACGATTATCAATTCTTTTACAATGGATAATTTACAGAAATAGAAGAAACAGAAATGTAAAAGCTGAGGATCGTGTTCAATACGAGGCCCTTAAAACAAATTATGAGCCTCCCTGGAGAACTCGTTTTGTTTCCCAGGGTACAACAACCGAAGCAGTTTGTATTGTCGGGGTTGATCTAGAACCCGAACTTGTTTGTAGAAGAGAATCTAGGAGATAGAGAAACTGTTTTGCTGCAGGTTTCGACTTGTGTTGGTGTATCTTTCTACTGAGCTACTCTCAGTATTTATAGTGGAATTCGAATCATAACAGCCACCCAGCCATTACTCAATCATTAATCCGAAATCGTAACTGCTCATTTAATTCGTCATTAACAGTCGTCGGTTTCAGTCAACGTGTAACGAAAGCTGTTACGAGTCACAGCTCAGACCTCGCACCAAGGTCAGTCGCACCTGACCAGACCCTCGAACCAACCTTCAAAAATACTAAGGCAGCTCTCAAGCGGCTCGCGGTGATGCGAGTGTGCGAAGTACAACATCAAAGCACCACATTGCGCCCACATGCCCACGCCGCGCGCACGCATGTGCGAGTGCGAGTTAAGGGTGCCATTCGCGAATCCACTTAGTGTGACACCTTAGGAAATAATATAGACAAGAGATTATAGAATATAAACTATTTAATATTCTTTCTCTCATCCAATGTGGGACGACTTCCCACACTATTAATTCCTAATGTCATTAACCACATTAATTTTCATTCAACACATTAAATTTATTGATTAAATATTAATAATATCAATAAATTTCCAGCATTATCTTAATCGGATCTACCTATCCGTTTCTCAGCCGGGACCACACCCTCAACCCCCACAGGAGGAAACTCATTGCTGAAAGAAAACCCTGGCTCAACTTTGAGCATTTTGTTTAGGGAGCGTTTGGTTGGAAGAATGGAATGGAATGGAATTGAGAAACTAGTATAGTTTTTAAGTAAAATTATGTTTGAGTGGGTAATGAAATGTAAAACTCAAGGAAATGTTTCACCTCAATTCTCTTGGTTGTGGGATTTTAAAATCCTTCCACCTAGAGAGGGAATTTGAAATCCCACAACCAAGGGAATTGAGGTGAACATTCAGTTGGGTTTATATTTTATTACCCACTAAAACATAATTTAGCTGAAAATTATATTAGTTTCTCAATTCTATTCCATTCTTTCAACCAAACGCTCCCTTAAAGTGAGGCTTAAATCCATTACCTCTTATTTATTTACATGTCATGTGTAACATCTAAACTTATAAGTGAACAAAAAGCATACAATATACATAGATGTGCCATCTAAGCTTGTTTTTACACATTTCCATTATAAGTTTACAACATTCATTGGTGGCCTCATGTATTATGAAAGCATACAGTATACATAGACCCAACAATCTATGTTTGAGCTTCTCAAGTATATATGCGCTTTAAAAAGAAATGCATTTTCAATTTAGTGGGGAATGAAAGAGATTATGTTACTTATGATTTATTGTAATATCTTAGTGAAGTTCGGAGATATGGTTTTCATTTTAATTATATATCCTCAACTTAATTATACTCTTTAATAAGTAAAAACTGTTAGGGTGTCATGTGATTTTTTTAGGACGACACATCACTTTTTATCTCCTAATTTCCATGTTAATATCATTAAGGGTGTGCTATATATAAATCCGGATATGATATCCGAACACCTTGCATACGGGTCAATTGATCAATATAATTGATCAATACAGTCTCTGTTAGTTTGTAAAATACCAAATCAGTCAATTCTTATTTTTACGGCTCGTATTATCTGTTACGACTTGTGATGACATTGGCGTAATGAACCTTATGAGCATAAGTAGGATATTTATATTTTTTGATTTTTTATTTACATTTTCATGATATATTAATTTATATTATTTTTGAGTTTATTTTTTGCTTGTAATAAATATTAAACAGAAAAATTAAAATTTTAAAATAAAGATCATATGCTACGTAAGCTAAAGTCATTACGGGTAAAATTAAAATTCGTTATACATTTTTGTTCTAAATTTTGCAAGTTGACACAATTAAATATGCATGTGTGGTTTAATATTTTTACATTTTGCTTCAGGTTTTGTTCTAAATTTTATAAGTTAACACGACACAACATGCGTGTTGGTTCGACGTTTTTACATCTATTTTTTTTCCATTTGATAGGTTTGTCGCAACAGCTATTCCTAGATTGACTTAATTATACTTTTTTATGTTTTACGTTTTGGTCTAATTTATTCGCATTAACATATCACAACTTTAGTGTTAATGGTAATTAATAGTTGTGTGACATTGATGCTATTAGATACAAATTTAAGCGTGGCCGCGACACAAGAAACTTACTTCTAGTTAGATAATTAAATCCACGTAAATTATACGAGAAAATGGGGTTTGAAGGAATGGAATAACATCACAAAAGTAATCATTTTTTTATTTAGTACATCTCATAAACATATCATGTGATACTAGTAGTACAATATCCATCTAAAGGAGTGCTCTCTTTCATATATGATCATGAAGGGTGGTCCCGAGAGGGGCTGGGTAAGCGATCTTCAAGAGTACAATCTTATTAGAGGTCTTAAAGTTTTTATAATATATATATGTGTGTGTATACGTATGTATACAATTAATATATATATATATATATATAAATAAATATAATATATATATATATATATATATATATTTATATATATAAACTATTGATAAACTCATTAACAAACCCAATAACATTTATAATAATTTAGCCTATTAAACTTTACTTAAGAGCCGATTAATATTTTTAATAGTTTAGCACAATACTATTTACCCAACCCAATTTATTATAACAATACCTAAATTTATAAAAAAAAAAACTTATTCAAGATTTCAAGGGCATATTTGAGAAGATCGATCGACGATCAACTTTGGCACTTCGATCGATTATACAAGTTATTTGATATAGATTTTTTTATACGTCGTAATAGAGGGGCTTATTTTTTTATTCTTGCTCTGCGCTCAGGGGTTTTTAAGAATTCTTGAGACCAACCCTATTGATTATATACTTACATCACATAAAAAACTCTAATATGTTTTAAGATTTTCTTAAAAGAACAATACTTGTCCATTCCGGTACCATTAATTATCTCGTAAACAAGTATCATGTGATGCTTTATGATTTAATGACTCATCTTTTGTAAGAAAATAAAATAAAACATCAGAAAAATCATGTGACTGAAGTTAAAAAGTAAAAGAAAAACTAATCACTGTTCTAATAAGATAATCAAAGTTATTAATTTATTCATGATCGGGTATATTTTATCAAGCACGTTTCATCATATATTGGGCTTCGGTTCTTATTTTTCACAATCTTGCTCTTGGGATCAGGTATATTTATTGTGGTTGAAAACCTTGCTCAAATAGCGCAAGATTGAAATAATGAGTGTTTTATTTGTGGTTGAAAACCTTGCTCAAATAGCGCAAGATTTCCAATCTTTTGCAATTAAAATAAAAACTTTACCGAACAAGTGAGATATGTGGTACTTGTGATGACGTGTTGGGGATTAGATTAATAGAGTATATTTCCATTTCTTTTATTCTTCTGCTTTATATATTTTCCTTTTCGTCTTAAAAAGGTTACAAAAATATATGAACACATGTTTTTTGAATGGGAAGCATATGAACACATTTGATACGTGTTGTTAAATTATTTTACTAGTCTCTGTTTGTTTATATTATTTTGCTAACAATAATTTTTCTTAGAATATTAAGATAAAACAACATCATAAAACAAAACAAGTTCCTTTAAATCCTTTTATTACTTCTCAACAATTTAAATACTCATCAAACACTTGTCTCTAATCGATGAGTTCTTGATGGGTGTAGCAATTTTAATACGGATACACTAAAGACAATATGTGAGGTTAAAGTGCAAAAGATGATCAATTTGATGATGTTGGTTAAAACTTCTAACTCTTTTTATACGTAAGGATGTGCATATATAAGTATATAACAAATGAGTTAGATGGTATAGGATTGATAATAAATTGAATTATGTGAAAAAGCACTCATTTGAAATGTGAAACTATTTATAAATACATTTTCCGGATTTGGTTAAGGTCTAGTGAACCATAGAAAGGTTCAAACACTACATAGGAGCCATAATATGATATGAAGGATAGTCATCCGTCCTTCATTTGATTAGATTGTTTTGAAGGACAAAATCTTTAAATATGTGGAGAGTTGTAGCTCTTTAAGTTTGATTTTGATTTTGATTTTTGGAGTACGCCTGGGCATTAAAGTCAAATATGATGAATTCTAAAGGAAATCAAACATTCCATCAAAATATTGACTTTAAAAAACAATAGACAAATAATAAATGGCTCATGAACCAAGCGCTGAACATAAATATGCAACATGTCTGCCTTCAATTTTGATCATTTATTTTACTAATTCTATCAATAATTACGTTCCACGCTTGGATCTCTCGACATATTTGATCCCAGAGGGACTCCTAGTTTTCCAACTTAACAAACAAGAAACATACGCCTTAGTGAAATCTAGCTTAAGAAGAAGCAAATTTTTATTATTCATTTACAACAATCCATCTCATTGAAGATCAATAGCCCATAAAAAAATCTGACGTTCTTTAATGAATACGGGTGGTATAGAACTAACCACAATATCAAGAGCTCATGCCAAACGGTGAGCTAATAACCAAGCTAAAACAGTATAACGAATTTTAGTAATAGAACTGACAATTTCTGACTTGAACATGTTAACATGATACGACAACATAAGGTTAACAAATTTCATATTTGATCTTAACATGTTTCGTGCATTATCGACGCAATTAAGGCATGATAAAAATCACATCTTAACATGTTAAACACTTGTTACCTTGTTAATCTACCTGTTTAAACATGTTTATATTTTTAACTTATTTTAAATAATTATATTATATACGTGCGCGTGCACATACACGTGTCATTGTTGTTTACGTTCACTTTATACCCCACCCTTGCCTAGATGCTTCAATAAAAAATTACTATCATGATATCATTGATTGGGTCTTCGGCCTCTACCTGACGTCTCTCTAGATTCCACCTGTTAATATATCCATTTCAATTATGTCAAGAATTATCATGTTTAAAATTATGTATTAAGATTGACATGTGGCAACTCTTGTTCATTATATATGTAAATTTTTTATGTGTTTCTTAACAGGTTTTATCATGTAAATTGTTTTTAAATAGATACGTGTTCGTGTTTAGAAAAATATTACGATTAGTTCTCATGTTCGTGTCTTGCTTAACCTGTTATGCCAACCCTATTTTGTAGTCTAATCAACAAAAATCACAAATAACCATCAGGAAACCCACCTTAAAGATTAACTCACTGAAAGAAGTGTACATTCCGAAAATATTATACATGTTTGAAAAACGGATTAACAAATATAAATATGTCACATTGATGTTAGTGTAAATATAACACAACTAATAGTTTAGTTATGTTCTAACCATATGTATGTAAGACGTGTTGCCTATACCAATTCTATGATATAAACAAACATCATAATAAATACAAATGCTAATATTTAGCATAACATCAACTCTCTCTTATTTTCTAACTTAATTAACATGTGGAGAGTCCTCTTAAAAACATTCTTGAGGTAAATGATAAATATGTTTTACTAACTTTGTAAATGATATACTCATTTTATTATCCGGTAAGTATTTGAATTCTAAGATAGCGTTTGGTATGCAAGAATAAGTGGCGGAATGAAATGAATCATTGAGGGTGAATGAACAAATACATGTTTGGTTGGTAAAGGTAATGGAATGAACCATTACATAGTTTATTTCATTCCCTCAAATTTATTCTATCCACCCACCCTTCTTTTTTTCTTTTCATCCCTTCTTCCATCATTAGTCTCCACACCACTCACTCACCCACCACAACAACCACCACCGCCATCGGTCACCACCGTTAGTGCCCGCCGTCGCCGCAAGAAACTATCGAAGGCCACCGCTGCCACCGGGAACCATCGCCGGCCACTTCCGTCGCCGGAAACCATGACCACCGGAAAGTACTGACGGCCACCGCCGCCGCCGGGAGCCAACCTTGGGCCACCGCCGCCTCCGAAAACCACCGCTGTCCATCGCCGCCTCCGGAAATCACCACCACTGGAAACCACCGCCGTTCATCGCTGCCGCTAGAAACCATGGCCACCGAAAACTAACGTCGGCCGCCGCCGCTACTGGAAACCACCGCCGTCTCCGGAAACCACTCCCGTCCACCACCACCGCCGCTACCGGAAACCACCGCCGTCTCCAGAAACCACCCCTGGCCACCGCCGCCGCTGGAAACCAATGTCGGGCACCGCCGCCTCCGGAAACCTCCGCCGCCACCAGAAACCCCCGCTGGCCACTGCCGCCGGATATCATCACCATCATAAACACTTTTACATTTCATTGATTTATTTTTTTATACCTAACAAATAACAGAAAGTAATGATTAATTTATTTTTAAAGGGTAATAAACATGATAATGGAATGAAATGATTTATTTCATTCTCTCATCTATTCTATTCATTCGTTGTGAAATATTTAGTCAAATGTAAAACCGAGGATTGTTTCATCTCAAATTCCCTTGGTTGAGGGAATTCAAAATCCTTCCACCTATATGAGGGAATTTGAAATCTCACAACCAAGGGAATTTAAGGTGGAACATTGAATTGGATTTTAGTGTTTTACATTTTATCACCCACTCAAACATAATATTTACTTGAAAATTATACTGGTTTCTCAATTTTATTACATTTGATTTTATTCCTTCCAACCAAACGTCCCCTAAGTGTATTGGTTTAAAGGGATAGTTAATAAGATTAAAAGAAAAGATTATAGAATAAGTGTCTCAAGATACGAAGAAATGACAAACAATTATGTTAAAGACACAAAAGAGGAGCCCATAAGGGAATCTTAGATAAAGCCCTGAAAAAGCCCAATCGTTGGAGGGTGAGAGCTTGGGTGGGATCTGTAACGGACTTTTAACAAATGTTGTGTTTTGTTGAGATCGATCGAAAATCACACTCAGAGAATCGTTATTCGTTAGTGAAGGAGAAGGAGAAGGAGAAGTAGAAGGAGAAGGAGAAGTAGAAGACGAATTATGCAAATGAAGGGCTCGAATTACCATCGGAATGCTACGGCAGGAGTGGTTTTTCGATCCCCAATTTCAGCCTTAATGCTCTGCACCATCGCCGCCATCGCATCCTTCTATGTCGCCGGTCGGTAAGTTCTTTCCTTTTTCTGATCGGATCACTTTGATGATATGATACATCACTGCGTAATACTTGTACATGATCCAGTTGCCTCCTCTCTCATCTCTCATATTTCTATTCAAGTTCATTACTCTATAATTAGATTCTAGCATCATATTAGGGCATCGGTTTGTTGCTTGTCATGGACTGTTCCTTCATACTTGTTTCGTCAAATCGTTTCATCTATTAATTTTTTCTTTTTTCTTTTTTCTTTTTGTCTTCTTTTGAAGTTTATGGCAGGATGCAGAGAACAGGGTTTATCTGGTTAAAGAGCTCGACATAATAACAGGGCAGGTAAGAAACAACTCCATCTCATGATTGTTTCTTCTTATTCTTAATAGATTAAGCGAGGGTTGGGGGCTCATAAAGTAGTCACAATGAAAACACATATGATGATTTGTTGCTTATGGTTACCCCAAAACATTCATTTTGGTGTTGTAGAAATTAGAAATGTACAAAATTTCTTCTTCTGACGTGAAATTGATATGACAACGAGCACTTATTCATCTGTTTGCTTGCTTCAATTCCTTACATTTTTACCTGCTTGTCTTTGGAGTTGGCTTGATAATTACTGTTTAATATCAGGGGAAGTCTGCTATATCTGTGGATGATACCTTGAAAATAATAGGATGCAGGTAATGTGCTTGTTTATTTTCAAGTTTTGATTCTATTATGCCTTCTAGCACATACTTTAGTTTGTAAGTTTGATTGACAATTTTATGCTTGTTAGAGAACAACAGAAGAAACTAACAGCTCTTGAGATGGAACTGGCTGCAGCCCGTCAAGAAGGCTTTGTGTCAAATCACTTGTCAACCACAAAAACTCCTCCCAAGAAGAGACCATTGGTGGTGATTGGAGTCCTCACAGGATTTGGCCGCAAGAACAATAGGGAAGTGATACGCAAGGCATGGATGTCAACTGGTAACTCCATTGTTCTCATTTATCATCTAAATTACTTTGCTTTGGGTAGATATATTAAAGTGTGATAAATTTATGTTTTAATATATTTTAAGGGGGTATTATTCTTTTTAGAGAAACATATACATGTGATTGCTTTTAGTCCAGAACAAGTTATATGAGTAAGATATTTTTGTTAGACATGCCACACTTGCACTTTTCATAAAACATCCTAAATGCAGCAACTTTGTTTGACTTCACTCAAGTTAATGATGATAATTGAGAGCAATGCTTGGTTTTAGACTCAAATTTCTGCATATTGTTTTTTTATGCTGTTACTGCTACATGTCTGGTATCGGTAAATTCATAGTGTTATCGCTGCAGGTGAAGCTCTGAGAAAGATGGAGGATCAAAAGGGTGTTATTGCTCGATTTGTTATTGGAAGAAGGTGCCCTTTTCATTCTTATTTTTACTGAAACCTCTTTTTATTTCCATGATGATTTTTTTTATTTTGAATGTTTATGACTACATGACAATTTGAATTGCAGTGCTAATCGTGGAGATAGTCTGGATAGGGGCATAGATATTGAAAATAGAAACTACAACGATTTCTTTATCCTAGTAAGCATAAAACTCATTGATGTGTGGAATGCATGTTGGTTTCTTGTACTTGTTTCTTTTCACTGGTAATTCTATTCTGTACATTCTCTATATAGTTCTTAGTTCTTACTCTCCCCTGCGAAAGAGGGCTACGCAGCTGATTCGGTTAATCCTAATATGATATGTCTCTATAGATCAACTGTAAAATTTATGGAATTAATATATTTGACAATGGTGGTTGTCATGTTTTCATGTATACAAATTCTATTTGTTACATTATTTACTGATGCTAAATATATGCATTAAACCACTCTAACAACTGAACGAAAGTTAAAACTCCACATGCAAGACCCGTGCTTTTATCTACACTAAACTATGAAAGTTGGGAGTGTACATGTTTCCAGTTTAGTTTTAGTCAAAGGAAATTGTCTGATGTAAATTTTATATATGCTAATTACCAACTCAAGTTTGGATATATTGTTGTATTTTAAGCATTAAAAGTTGAACACATCTTTTGTTTTTTTCTTTTAACCTTTTAATTTAAACCCAATACTTTTACATTCCTTACAACTTAACCTCTATAACTTTTCACTTTCAGCTTTGGCCCCTTATACATTTAGTTTTTACAAAATTTTCATTTTACATTTAGTCCAAATTTTGAGTTAACACATTGTAGCATGTGCGTGTGGTTCAACATTGTTACACCTATTTTTTCCCATTTAACAGGTCGTAATGTGTGGGTCCCAAATCGACTAAGTTATTGTTTTTAATGTTTTATGTTTCTATCTTACTTTTCTTTCGATTTTATATTTCTCTTTTTTATTTACATTTTAATACGGGTTTTTCCGGGTTAAAGACTTAAAGGGCCATAATATAACATCTGCATGTTCATGACTGATTAATTTTTTTTTTCTACCAAGGTGTTTCGCATTAACTCACATGTATGATGTACATGAATCACTAACTTTCTTCACACTTAGTTGCACATCTGTGGAATTTTTATTAATGCTCATTTTGACACAGTGATTACATGCAACATCTTTAAAAAATACATTGTAAATCTGCCTCTTATCTAGCATGCTAAATGCTTGATTAGGTTTTTTATTACAGAGAGTGAAAGGGTGGTGACAAGATCTTGATTAAGAGATATTAAATATTTTGTTAATCTGATAGAAATCATATTGAACTATTCAAGAAAACAAGAGGAAAGCTACCTGGTTTCTAACCTGCTCAAAAACCACTGTGCTTTTATAACAATCATTATTGTTATTGTTAAATCACAATAGCTGGAAAGTGATAAATCTATATGGTTACAGGATAGCCATGTTGAGTCCGCAGAGGAACTACCAAAAAAGACCAAAATTTTCTTTGCTCATGCTGCAGAAAGATGGGAAGCTGAATACTATGCCAAAGTCAATGATGATGTTTATGTAAATATTGGTAAGCACAATGTCATCAGGGCATGTGTGTTATTTTATTACTTGATGATAGATGTACATATTTGTAACTGAGAGTCTGAGACAGCATCAATTTGCTTCCCTCGAAGTAAGGCATAAAATGTGAGTTCTTTTGGTTATATATTTAAGTTGATACCCAGATGACTTTTGAGTTAAAATTTAACCGAAGTGCTAATATTTTATTTCTCAAATAAGATCATGTAAATACTTATTTATGTTAAAGGAATTCATTCTATACGGTGAAAGCAAACAGCATTGAACTGTCCTGACAGTAATCATCAAGGAAAAGGAAGTAAGAATAATGAAACTGCATTTATTTTACAGATGCCTTGGGAAGTACACTTGCAACTCATTTAGATAATCCCCGTGTATATATTGGATGTATGAAATCAGGCGAAGTTTTCTCTGAACAGTAAGTGTGAATTAGATTCATCCAAGACTGTTAATTATATACAGTTGATGTTATTCTTTCATGGTCCTTGATTTTGATCTCTTTTTACTGTTGTGGATTTTGGCAGGGGTCAGAAATGGTATGAACCCGATTGGTGGAAATTTGGGGATGGGAAGACGTAAGAAGCTGATATCTGACCTTTTTATTTTCAATATTTTAAACATAATAGTTATTTCGAAGTCATCAACATTTTAGTACTTGTCTACTTATGTTGTGGAAGAAGGATAAGTATTTTTTTGTACTTTGTTTTTTATTATTAATTTTTTTTGCGTAAATCATCTAGTCTTGTCTTTTGTGATCAACAGGTATTTCCGTCATGCATCTGGTGAAATGTTTGTTATATCCAAGGCTTTGGCAAGATTTGTCTCCATTAACAGGTTTCACACCGCTACCTACAGTATCTCATGCTTTACATTTAAACGTTTGACAACTAGTCTGACTTTCTTTATTCTTGGGATCTGGCAGATCTATTCTTCGCACTTACGCTTTTGATGATGTCAGTACTGGTTCCTGGTTCATTGGTATTGATGTCAAGCATATTGATGACAAAAAGTTCTGCTGTGCATCTTGGTCAGCAGGTCCTCTCTCTCTCTCTCTCTCATACATTACACACACAGATGCACACATATGCATGCATAGGGAAATTGAATGGAATGAAGTGTATCTAGATGTAGCATTTTTGACCTGTTTGTGGGAAAATAAAGCAATTCGATTTGTGCTTTGTCCATAATCATCAAACGAGTGAATTAAAATTTTCTTCTGTTAATATGGAAAGGGATCAAAGATCACCAAAAAGTGTATTCACACATAATACTTTGAAAGTTTTATTGGTGCTAGTTGTGTTCGCAGGAGGTATATGCGCAGGTGCATAATTTAATTATAATTGAAGAACCCTGGTTTGATATGTACACAACTGAGATAAATCACCGATGCCTATGAAAGTTGAACAGCAACAGAATTTTCATGGATTCGGCTGAAAGGAGCATAAAGTTATAACATGTCATCTATATGCAAAGGTCAAGGGAACTCATTTTCCGTTTCATTTTTCATTTTGGTTTCGTCTGATAAATTTGAATTTTTTTTAATATACAAATCTAGAACCATAGTGCTTAAAAGAGGATTCTTACATTGTGGCATTGCGCTTTCCAACCCTTGTTTTCTGCACACATGTTTAGGCGTTGGGATGTATCATTTTCTGAATTACTTCAGTGTTTTGAAATTTGGTTCCAATAATAATATCTGGCTGGATAATATATTTGTAGATTAAATGAACCAAATATGTATGATATACCAGATGTTAACGTTCTTGTCATCTGTAAAGGACGTGGCATTATTCAAAAAATATTTACTTTTGCACTAGTATGAGGTCCATGATACCACTCAAGGCTTTGTTTGAAAAAAAAAATGGTTTTAAAATATACTGTTTTAATCAAACGTGTCTTAAACATGGCTAAAAATAAGTACTACAAGATGATTCAAATGAAAGAATGTTTGTATTAAACTACTACATTCTATACAAATAAGTACAACTCTTTTTACCTTTTATAGAAATTACACATGAATCCATCTATAACTTTTAATAAATCAAAGTTTAAGTTTTTTATCACTTGTCATTCTCTTAATCTATATTTTTGTCATTTGTCATTTTTCTAAACATTTACATATTAATTTTCCCTCTAAAAGCGTGTTATAGTAATTTAAATACTCAAACAAATTTTCTCTTATCAATAATAAATTTTACTAATTGTTATATTTCTCTCTCTTATCTATTCTTTTTTTAAAATCAATTTGGTTTTTTTTAAATATATTTTATGAAGAAAATTAAAAATAACAACTTTTAATTAAAATCTAAATAACAAAAAACTAAAGTTATATATAATATAAAATTTTCTAAAACATTAACATT
>BJCM01264002.1:0-16690 GCA_018326385.1 Flaveria bidentis
CCCGACTCTCCCACCCCCTTCGTTCCTCTACCCACCTCTCGCCTCCCACCCCCGTCGGCCTCCCACCCCTGTCGGCCTCCCACCCTGTTTATGTTATGTACTGAGTTCGATTGAAGTTGAATCAGTTTTTGATCTGCATGGGGTACTCCGATGAACGTTAGCAGAAGTGGTGGCGATGTGACTGAAGGTGTGTGGTACTCCGGCGAAGATACGTGAACTCAAAGAAATAAACGTTAATCTGGTATTTTAGTAATTAGATATAGGGTTTTTAGGGTAACTTTTTTCTCAAGTAGATTATTATATTAATTGTTAATAAAATCTAGAAACAGTTAAAGTTATTAATTAGGTTGCTTAAGAATGTAAAGAAGTCAATTAACTTTATATGGGTCATTTATTAAAGATGGTTTGATGTTGATCAAAAACAAATCAAAAACGGTTTGATTTTGATAATAAAAAAAGTTAATGTTTTTTGTTTTGATTTTAGACTAATAAAATTATACTAAGGTTTAAGTAAGATTTACAACAAAACAACTCGGATCGTTGCTACTAGTAATTTAAAATATGTCTAAACAACTCGGGGTACGTGATGCAGATAATGATATATTGTAATTATAGAATATATCAGCATTCTGCAGATGTTAAAAAAACAAACAATATTTTTCTTGCAGACTGCAAACATTTGGTCCACCTCTTCTGCTGCAGATGTCTGCAGATGTGGTTCGCAGACTGCAGACGTTTTCCTGCAGAAAAAACAAAGAACACCTAAGAAGGGATTGCTTGGTGAATAAACGAGGGGTGTTTGGGTCATTTATGTGTGTGTGGTTTTATATAGTACCGTATATCGCCAATTGTGTAGTTATACCATTTTTAAGCGTATATGTTGTTATTATAATGGTATAGCCACATGTATAGACTATGTAGAAATGGTATATTTACGCGTCATTAACACCAAGGCCAGCCCAATGGGCTTACTAGGCGAAGCTAGGGTTTGGGGCCCTCAAAATCTTAGGGCCCCAATTTTTGTAAAATTTTCTTAAAACATTTAAGTTGGTCCATATAGAATAGTCGGAAGGAAAGGGGTTTGGGCAGGACTTATTGCGGTGGTGTGGGCAGCATTTTGGAATTAGAACAAGGGCACATGATTGACGATCTAATTCTTCAATTTAACTTCTTCGGCTCATCCTCATCTCTTGTCTTTGTCGCATATTTGCTATCATTGCCATCTCTGCTATCATCATTCGTCTTCATTATTAGGTTATTTTGACTTACATTTAGGCCAGATTAGTGTTTCTTTATAGCTATAATTTTTCAATATGTAATTGTTTAAAAGTATCTATGAAGTCTTTCTAAATCTATAGATTTCACAGCTTGGACCTTTCTATCATATGGTGTGATTAAAACCTCTGCAATTCTATGTTTCTTTGTATGTATTCTACACAAAAAGCCTTTGCAAATTCATATGCGTTTGCATGTACTCTGCACAAAATACTTTGCAATACATAGTTCTTTTTTACAGAGTTATATCGTCTTATAATTTTCTATGTTGTCTGTAAATAAAAATTATTAAACAATACTTGAATAACCGTTTTGAGGATTTGATGATAGAAAGTTTAGTATTTATACTTATTTGTACAACACTGATTTGTTTTCGCTTCTGAGCATTCGAAAAGAACAAAAAGAAAATGCCAAACAACTAATATTTTAATGTCAAATAAGACACTAGAAATGTGAGATGCCAAATCTTTTTTATATCTACTTTCACTTAGCATACACTAGGAAGTTTGCATATAAACTATATACAAGTATGTTATTTATCATCTAGAAAGGTTCAATTGATATCATAATTCGTTGAATGATGTATGCATATATGCAATAATATATAAATGATAATATATTATAACAAACCATCACATTGCTTATGACTTTTATTTGAATATACACAGGATGAATAATCTTTAATTGAATCTCAAGCGATGGTGAAAGGAGCTTGAAACTAGCTAGCCTTGATCTCTGAAATTATTTTTGGAAAAAGAACCGTAAGTATACTCTATAAAATATATAAATATAGAAATTATTTTTGAAATTATTTATGTATAAATGTTTGTTAATTTTTCTCCATAACCACATGCACACAGGTTCTTGAATTTTATAAAATATTTCACTTAGTGTTTCTCTTTTTACCGGGCTACAACTACCCTATGAGTCTAAGTTGTCATATGAATTACTTATACAAATATCATATCATCTTGGATAACTTTAAGTGAACTATTCTAGCTGAAACAACATCTCACCTTAAATTCAATTAGCTATTTTTATTTTATTCAAACGAGTTAGGATCTAAGTGAAAAAAATTATATTTAGAAAAGGGCCCCAAAAAAATTTTTATATTGTTTTGGGCCCCAAAATGGTTGAGGTGACCCTCGTTAACACCCGGTCAAAAACACTCTAGACTTGGAAATAACCACACAATGTAATAATTGTTTAATTGTACAATTATAATAGGACACCTACACAATTATATATGGCATACCAGCACTCTTATAAATGATATAGTAGCACAATTGTGAAAGTTTCTATCTCACATATTGGCATATCTTTTTATTATAAGAAATGTAAAAATACGCTGCCAGGTGACCCTTTAAATTCCTAGGAATAATCATACTACTTTTCTCGTCTAAAAATGTCTTGTGTTTATTTGAGCACTCACATAATGTTTTTCATTTTTCAAATGGATTTACACTTTAAATACAATGTTAGCAGATAACTAACTAAAAATATACACTAATACAAATACAAGGCGGTTGAAAATATTTCTTTAGGTGGTTCTATATATCACCCGCCTCCAAAAACAAAATTTTATATTTTTTGAGGTGGTCTTTGTACCTTAACGTCTCAACAAATTAGAATTTCATTTCTTATCATTTTTTAAATATTTTTTGGGACCTTCTAAATAAACCACCTAAAAGATTTTATAATTCAACTGCCTCCAAAAGTATATTTTTATAGTTTTAATATTTTTAGACGGTTCAAAATGTTTTTTTTAGGTTTTATCATCTTCTTTCTAGACGTCTCTTTAATTTGTTATAAATTCCACAAAATACCCGATATAATCTCTTTTAAGTTATCTTTTATCTCAATTACTCGGCCAAAATAATATATTCTTCTTAATTTCTTCGTTCACACGTCTTCTCATCGTAATTCACTTTCTCTCCATAACTCTGTTGTATCTCAGAATCTCCATTAATCTCTTAACAATCTCTCTTATACTTGAGGTACATAAATTGTAAATCTTTTAACATTTATTATTAAAGATATACTTTTGTTACCTTCTTTTAGTTGATAAATGTGTATATTTTTTTTTGTTTTTAGTGATTAAAAGTATAACCAGCTCTTATTCAGATCCAACGTCATATTAAAGATCTAAAAAGGTTAGGAATCTAACTTGGTCACACATACGTTATTACACATGTACGCAACTTGCAGTTATACACTTGATAACACGTACTTACTGTAAGGATTAAATGTAAAGGCTGATGCAACCCAAACACCCAAAGTCTCTCCCGCATGCATGTACAAGTGTACTGAAGTAGAATGCTTCGGAAGTTTCACATCAGCATCAAAAATATTCTAAGTGTGAAATCTTCCGAAGCCAAGACAACAACTTCCAAAGCTAAAGACAAAGTCTTCCGAAGCTTCAAAGACAAAGTCTTCGAAGCTTACAGATGAAGACAGATTTCTTACGAAGAATTTTGAACACATGCTTTATCTTATGTACTTTTCTATAAAGCTGGACCCCTTTCCGCTGCAACTTTGTAAAGTCACCAACTTTCATAAGTTGGTGAAAAGGTCCATGTTTTTGGTAACTATACATTGAGGTCTTGAGTCTGTAACTTTCTACTTTATGTACTTTATCCTTTTTATAATATATTAGGATGTGAACTATGACATGTTATAGTCACTAGTCAAAAGGAAATCTGTTTTTTGACTTTACAATTGATTTTGTTTGTGTCTAGTCAATTGTATCTAGCTGGCCTTCAAAGTATGGCCGACTGTAGGATGTAGTATATGTATCTCAAGTACTTGTAACTTTCTGAATATGCTTTGTAACATTTGTAATAGAACTTGAGAAGGCAATATACTACAATCTAGAAAACCATCTCCTTGCGTATTTTGTTATCTTGTTCAGTCTCATATTTACTTGTGTTCTTAGCATCATCACTAGAGGTTAACCAGTTTCACTGCTTGATCAGTTAAGTGTTCTTAGCAAATCTCCTTCTTGTATTGTTGTGTTGTAAGCGCATATCCTACACCGGTCCTGCATTTGGTATCAGAGCATTCCAGGCTCTTGATATAGGATCTCACCATCTTAAGATCCCTCACACATACAAAATACTTAACTTATCAAATGGTTGCCATTTCCAAATCTGATATGAAAACTGGAACCATGACAAAGTCCCCACTGATCACTCTTGATGACTTTGACACCTGGTGCCAAAGAGTGGAAGCTTTCATCAAGTCTCTAGACTCAAGAATGTGGGAGTCTATTGAAAATAGACCTTACATACCAAGCACTTCTTTTGCTACTGGTGGTGGTATGATCCCCAAAGTTGTGGCTGACTACTCAAATGAAGATAGAAAGAGAGTAAAGATTGACCAAAAGGCCATGATAGCCTTTCAGACTGCTCTTCCAAACTCTATGTACAGAGGTTTCAAGAAATGCAAAACAACTAAGCAGTTGTGGAATGCATTGAAACTGATGTATGAGGGTTCTTTTGAAGCTAAGGAGAACAAGAAGGATTTCTTAAACAACAGTTTGAAAATTTCACCTTAGTGAAACCATGACTCAACAATACTTCAGGTATGTTGAGATTGTGGATACCCTAGTGGATGGAGGAGTTGCTCTTGAAAACAGAGACATTGTAAGGAAGTTCATGTCCTCACTTCCTAGGGAATAGAAACACTACTGTGTGGTTATCAAGAGAACTGATAACCTGAAAACTCTTACTCTAATAGAGTTGTATGGGATTCTCAGTGGCTACCAGATGGAGATGAACATGCAAGGTTCATCTGGAAACTCCAACAATCAAATGGGTTCAGCCCTTCATGTGGTTGAAAGGGATAGCATAGAACCCTAACATCATCTCATATGCTACCCTGACAGCTCACAAAAGGGTCCTTTCATCACCTTTCCTGAGACACCAAGAGAGAACTACACACAAGGAAGTCCATTCCAAGAGACAAGTTCTTCTCAAGCCTTTGTGTCCTCTGATGAAAGTTGTGGAGCTTTCTTTTCACCCTTGAAGACCTGGACTGTATCCATCAAGATGATCTAAAGTATATAGAGATAGTCCAGCAGATGACTCTTCTCACTCATAGAGCCAAGAAGTTTTACAAGCGGACTGGAAGGAAGTTCCCCAGCAATGCAGCCAGGGAGTGTAAGGCACCAAGAACAAATGGTGGCCAAGCATAATCCAGAGCAAACTACACTGACAAAGCTACCCAGAATGAGAAGCCAAAGTAGCAAGCCGTAGTTGTTGTTAAAGAAGGAGGCTTTGACTGGAGTTTTCAGGTGGAAGATGCTTCTCCAAACCAAGCACTGATGGCAGATCATGATGAAGCCAAGGTATTAGAACATCTCTGTACCCCTGAATGCATTGCCAAAGTTAACAGATACAGATCCTACAAGTTAGAAATGAGATATGATCTTAAGTCCTTAAATATCTTAAAAGCTGATTTTAGAAAGACTGAAAGCGATTATAAACTAAATATAGAGGACTTAGAGAAAACCATTTTAGTTTTAAAACATGAGCATACAAATTATAGGACTTAGATCAAGGATCTTATAACTAAGTTGACTGAGTGTCAGGCTGAGCTTGTGATCAGCAAATCCAGAGCATAAAAGTGTGTTCTTGAAGAAGAGACTTTCAAGAACATGAAATCCTCATCCCTGCACAACAAGGTGTGCTATCAAAACAAGCAGGGACTGGGATCTAATGATATAGCTCCTCCACACACAATCTTGTCTGTAAGATCGCCCTGGTGTGGAACTTGTGAAGATGAGCTTCCTCTCATAGACCCCTTGAGTGAAGAGGATGAAGAAGTGATAGTGAAGAATTCCTCTAAAAAGAGTGAAAAAGAGGATTCTAAGAAGGGTCACTATCCTTCTGAGGAGAAGAAGAAGACTGTGATGACCAAGTCTATGTTGGAAGAACTTTATCAGAAAGAGCAAGAGAAAAGCTAGAAAGACTCAAGAGATCAAGGCCACTTTTGATTCTAGGAAGAAATAAGTTTTTATCTCTGCTGGATTTGAAATGATGAAGATTGAAGACATCAACCTAAACTCTTTTGCTAAGAGTTCTGGTTCATGTTCAAATTATCTCAGCACCAAGAAGAAGGCTGATCTGTTGTGTACCACTGCTACACAGCCTGGACCATCTAACTCTAAGAACAGTTCTTAGCCTAAAAAGACTGTCTCAGCATCTACAAAGATGAAGGTGGAGAGGGGATGCGATCAAGATCGGTCTTGTTCTCAGCAGAAGGCTCTTGGGAAGAAGAAAATAGAATGTGTTATGTGTGAAAGTATCTCTCATCTTGCTAAAGATTGTCCATACAATCCAAGAGGTATTCTCCATATGACCAAGAAAAGGACTTCCAAGAGTTCTAATAAAATTTCAACTTCGGAAGGAAAATCTGTTTCCTTCGGAAGCTCCAAATCAAATAGAAGACAAGTGGAGAATTGCCTTCAGAAGAAAACTTGGTCTTGGAAGAAAAGAATACTTCCGAAGCATTAAAGTCTACTGCAGTGTTTGCAGACTCTTCCGAAGGTCTAGTCATCAAAACTTCCGAAGTCTCAAAAGCTTCCGAAGTGTTTAAGGTCAAGTCCAAACTTCCAATGGGTGGTGTGGAAGTCGAAGAAAGACCAAGTGACTGAATGTTCTTCATCAACAACAACACAAGATCCTCAAAGCATAACTATAGGATCTATTACTGTTGCATTGCCTTCTACTTCTTTTAATGAGCCCAAGACCAATAAGGCTTGGGTTTCCAAATGTAACTAATTATTTTCTTTGTGCAGGAACAACTCAAGACAAACAAGAATGTCTAGATCATTGACAGTGGTTGTTCTAGGCACATGATAGGTAATAGGTCACTGCTCCAGAACTTTAAAAGGATTGATGGAGGGCCAATTGCTTTTGGAGGAGATGAAGGTGGTTATATTTCTGGAAGGGGCAAGGTCACAAATGGTAAGCTCAGCATTGAAAAAGTAAACTTTGTCAAGGAGCTTGGGTACAATCTTTTAAGTGTATCTCAATTTTGTGATCAGAGTCATAACATGCTTTTTACTGAGCATGAGTGCATTGTTCTCAAGCTCGGGGTGGTCATTCCTCATAAACATATCTTGCTTAGAGACCCCAGGAAAGGGAACATGTACAAGATGGACTTGCAAGAAACATCTCCCTCTAGAGATCCAGTGGTAGAACCTGAGAGCCCTATCCCATCAACATCAACTGTTGTAGAGATCCATACCCTTTTTGAGACACATGCTGGTGAAGGTGCTTCTCAACCTTTCTCTAGTCAGAGCTTAGAAGCTACATCAAGCAATAAAGGCCAAAGCTCTCTCTACCCTGAGTCATAAAGGTCTGTGAGTGACAAAGGGAAAAGAAAGATGACATCTGAGGAGATTGAGGGGGAGGAGGAGAGAGAGGAAAAGGAAGCTGAGGGGAGAAAGTTCCTCTTTCGGGTCTGCAAGACTTATGGAAAGTGCAATCAGGGCTGCCCCTAGACCAAACACTCAGGATGATGAGTTAAGGGCAGTCAGGATTAGTTACTTGCAGACCAGGAACTATGACATTGACAATATCATTACTCTCCCCTTAGAGGAATTAAATGAACTGGTTGACATAGAAAGGTCAAAGGAGAAGAAAGAGGCAAAAGATGCCGAGCTGCTGGTTCAAATGAAAGAAGAAAGAAAAGATTATATAAGCATGTGCCTACTCTCTCCCCAGTTCAACAAAGTCCTAAACATGAGCATGGTCCTCATCAGAAGAAGACCTGATCAATATGATCAACTACCTGAATGCCACAGGCCTCTATCAGGCAAAAGCACTTCCTCCCTTATCCTATGACTATGTTGAGTTTGAGTATCTCAAACAATTTGAACTGGAGATAGTCAAAGAAAGAAAGACAACCAAAAGGAAACTAAGGGAAGATGCTGCTAAGTCAAGAGCCATCATCCAGAAGAGCATGAAGAAGTCTGCAAACAGGCGGAGGATGATGAGATTCTTAAAGCTGTATGGATTCTCCGAAAGTAGACTTGGCCCCATGTCTCTATCCACTATGGATGAGCATATTAGGGTGATCAAGCAGAAGATAAAGAGTGGAGAGCTGATTGACTTACACTCCCCTCCAAGTCAAGCTCTACCTTAAGTGGAGGTGAAGGTTGAACAACCTGAGACAACACAACCTGAACCTCCTGCTGAATCTCAATAAGCTTCATCTTTTGATCCACAGCAGGGTCAGACTCCCTATCCTTCTAAACCTGTGAGAGAGGAAGACCCAACTAAGAAAGACAAAGAAGATCAATCAGGTGCTGCAGGCCAGTCTTCTCAATTAAAAAGAAAAAAGAGAAAGAAAAGGATGGCTTCAAAGCCAAAGAAGAAGAAAGCTACATCCTTTTCTGAACCTCAGGATGAGTCAAAACATCCTGAGTATGTGCAGCCAGAGGATGCTACATCAACTCCTATTCAAACAACTCATCTAACATCAGGAAGACCCATCTTGTCCTGGACATACACCACAAATCCGGAAAGATGGCATATCATTAGAGATCAAGGCATTGAAGACATCTACCCTTGGCAAGACATGTTCAATCTGCCTCTACATGATCTCTTTAATATGAGAAGACACTTTGACAATCCAAGGGATCCTGATCATTAATACGAGGAGACACTTTGACACTTTGACAGTCTGAGGACTGTCAATATCTGAATTCTTCAAGTGTTTTGGTAGCATCAGCCTAGGGGGAGTTTGTAGAGATTATATGAAGAGGCTGATGGAACCTAAACACCCAAATTCTCTCCTGCATGCATGCACATGGGTACTGAAGAAGAATGCTTCGGAAGTTTCACACAAGCAACATAAATATTCTAAGTATGAAATCTTCCGAAGCCAAGAACAATATCTTCCGAAACCAAAGATGAAGTCTTCCGAAGCTTCAGAGACAAAGTCTTTCAAATCCAACACTTGAAGACAGATTTTCTTCAGAAGACTTTTAGCACACATGCTTTATCTGATGTAATTTTCCATAAAGTTGGACCCCTTTCCGCTGCGACTCTGTAAAGTCACCAACTTTCACAAGTTGGTGAAAAAGTTCATGCTTTTGGTAACTATATATTAAGGTCTTGAGTCTATAACTTTCTACTTCATGTACTTTATCCTTTTTGTAATATATTAGGATGTGAGCTATGACATGTCATAGTCACAAGTCAAAAGGCAATCTGCCTTTTGACTCTACAATTGATTTTGTTTTGTGTCTAGTAAATTGTATCCAGCTGGCCTTCAAAGTATGGCCGGTTATAAGATGTAGTATATATATCTCAAGTACTTGTAACTTTCCTTTATGCTTTGTAACACTAGTAAAGAACTTGAGAAAGCAATATACTGCAATCTTGAAAACCTTCTCCTTGTGTATCTTGTTCTCTTGTTCTGTCTCTTACTTACTTGTATTCTTTGTATCATCTCTTGTGGTTAATCCAGTCTCACTATTTGATTAAGTTAAGTTACTCTTCTCTTTGTGTTGTTGTGTTGTAAGTGACCACCTTTCATCGGTCCTGCAGTATGTATCTTTGTTTTGGTCATATGCTGATCGAGGAGTTTTAGTAGTCTTTTCACTATACTCAGCTTTGATCAAGGAGAGTAATTTTTAGACAAAAGCTTAGACTTCTCATTTCTACATACAATAATACTTAAGTATGTAATAATTTGCTCCAAGATGTATAGAGGTAAATTAAGTATTTCATTTTCATAATCATGGTAAGTAATCATTGTATTTGCTCTCTTGACTTCAATTTTTTTCTTGTGTCAACATACCAAACCCCTAACACTTTTTTTCTTTTCTTATCTTTTCTTCCATGCCAGGATCAAACAACCTTGCCTTTATAACCTTTTTTGGCTTGGTCTTCTTTATGGAAATAACTGATGATAAAGGTTGGTCATCATCTGATGTAGTAGTCTCAAAACAAGAAGACATTGGTTCTTCAATCGGAAGATTGCAAGATTTTTGAACAATTTTCTTTATCTTTACTTGTTGTCTAGCCTATTGCTCTTTTGCTTCCTCGTACTTTGGGAGCTTACTAGTTGCAATCCTTTTCTTGATCTCTTTGAGAGTAGACATACTCATTGGAGCTCACCAGGTGTATTTTCATTTTTTTCTCATCCCTTAACTCATGTTTGATTCTTTCACCTTTTTTATAAAATTCAGCCTTCTTTCTTCTAGCCAACTCAGCTTATTTCTCCATCTCCCTTGGGTATACCTTTTAGTATCCTTGTTTTTCTTCTTTGGAACTTGAGATGAAATGATTGATATAGATTTACGAGTAGTTGTTGAAAAGGTTTGATGAGCAACCACTTATTGCATGTTTCCTTTTCTAGTATGGCCAGATGGCTTAGAGATCTTTTTCTTAACAACTTTGGATTTTGGTTTGGAACAAACTTTTGCTTTTGATCTGCTTGTCTCTCCAGTAAGATTGATTCTTTTTCCTGCAGCTTTGAATTCCTTCTAGTTTTGAATACTTGAAGAATGTTCTTCTTTACAAAAGCTTCTTTAGCTCTTTCAGAGTGTAGATGTATTGACTCCTTAACAATCTGTGTGAAGAGTGTTCCAACCTTTTGGTCATCGGGAATCTTTTCTTTCTCTACTAAGGCTCATACTCTAATTTCTCTTTAGCAGTCATAGGTCTATTGTCATTGTTAGTAGGGATAAAGATTACGGTAGGTCTAACTACCGAAGGTTCGGTAGATGTACCTACAGCCTCACTAGTTGTTTTGGGATCATCGACAATTGTTCGAACTCTCTCAACTTCATTGGAAAATTTTGGACCATCTATATCCATGTTTACCTAAGAGTTAACTGTGGTTTCAATTTCAACATCTGATTGACCAAATATCACCTCAACTAATTTCTTGAGCTAAGACTCAGGTACCTCCTTATGAGATATATGAAGTTGAGTAGTCTCTTTTTCAAAAGTGACTCCATGTCATCTTCCAGAGTTTGGGGTTCTCTTATGTACACTATCATTTGCTCTATGAATTCATCTACTTATTAAGCTTCATGCCTGATAGATTCAACAGTTATATCATCAATTGATTTTTTAGTTAATTTGTTGCTTTAGTCAACATTATAACTAGTGGATCTTCTTCCTTAAAAGAAGACTTTGGAATGCCTTTAAGTCCCAGTCTTTTTCTTTGATGGTTCTTCATAAGTCCTTTTTCTTTTGAGAGAGAAGAAAGTACCAGTTTTTTCAGGTATGCTAATTTCTTCTTGCTAAGTTGAACCTTTTGGTTCAGCCTTATCTTTTGACTTCCATCTTCTTATTTCCCGAGCTGTCATAACCATGCTTGTATAATAGATCATTGAGTTTAACTTCAGAATCGAAAAGAGGGTCATATTCTTTATTCCCACTGATGAAAGCCCTGAAAGCATAAACATCTCAGGAACCAGTGAAGCTTCAACAAGTTGTCAACAAAATGAGCTTCAACACTCATTGAATGACAACTCAAGCATACAACACCAAGCTGATGATGGTATCATTCTATAGGAACATGCAACTATAATGCTGCTTCATAACACACCACTATTGATGCTATCTCATATTCATTCAATCAGTCCTTATTGAATGAGCGTGAGACATTAGCTGGAAAAATGTTTCCAATTCTAAGCAATACATTTCAAACCTGGATTTGTCTATTTGATTAGATGTTATCCCTAGGCTCAGAATTCACAACACTCATTCTGTTGAAAACATCAATGGGGTGTCTTTGATGGCGTGAGAACAAGAAGACAAACTCACAGTGGGAATTTTTACTTGTATTCACGCTTTCTTTCCCAAATGGAACCACAGAAGGTGGAAAAGGCTCTCAAGGACAATAGTTGGGATTGAATCAATGCAAGAGGAAGTGTTTTAATTAAAGCAACAAAAAATTTGGAACGTATGTCCTCTACCACCTGGTCAAGTACCCATTGGCATAAAGTGGGTGTTTAGAAACAAAAAGGATGACAGAGGTTTGATTATCAACAACAAGGCAAGACTTGTAGTTCAAAGATACACACAAGAGGAAGAGATAGATTATACGGATGTCTTTGCATCATTGCAAGACTTGAGGCTGTGAGAATCTTCCTTGCCTATGTAGCTTCCAAGAACTTTAGAGTATAATAACTTGATATCAAGTGCGCCTTTTTGTATGGGAATATAGACAGAGAAGTCTATATGTGTTAGCCTCCAATATTGAAGAACCACAACATCCCAACTATATGTGCAAACTAGATAAAGCTCTCTATGTTATGGTATGAGACACTTTCTTAATTTCTCCTGAAGCATGGCTACACCAGAGGCACAATAGACAAGACTTTGTTTATAAAGAAGACTGGGAAAGACATTGTGCTTGTACAAGTCTATGTTTATGACATCATATTTGGTTCTTCAAATGACCAAATATGAAAGGATTTTGAAAGCATTATGAAGAAGAAGTTTGAGATGAGTTCCATAGGAAAGATGGACTTTTTCCTTAAAATTTAGGTGAGGTAGATGAAAGATGGGTTCTTTATCAATCAATCTAAATATGTTAGTGACATCTTAGAAATATTTGAAATGAAAGATTGTAAGCCAGCCAAAACACATATACCCAAAAATCACAACCTTTGTCCTGACTCTGAGGAGAGGATACTGATCAGCATAAGTATAGGGAAATAATAGGATCTCTAATGTATCTTATAGCAAGTTGATATCATGTTTGCAACTTGTATCTGTGCAAGATATTGGGTTGCTCTAAAGGTGTCTCACCTAGTTGCTGCCAACAGAATTCTGAGATACCTCAATGGAGCTCCTAAACTTGGTCTCTGGTATCCTAGGAATCAAGACTTCAATCTCTATGGCTACACTGACAGTGACTATGGTAGCTTCAATATCAACAAGAAATCCACATCCGAAGGATGTAAATTTCTTGGTGGAAGAATCATCTCCTGGCAATGTAAGAAGTAATCATGTGTCTCTACATCAAGTGTTGAAGTTGAATACATTGTTGCTGAAAGTTGTTATGTTCAATAGCTCTGGATTCAAAATTAGATGTTAGACTATGACTTCAGCTTCATGGAGACCCCTATCCACATATACAACAAGAGTGCCATCTCTATTATAGAAAATCCTATCAAGCACTCTAACACAAAGCACACTGACATCAGGTATCATTTCATTCGAGATATTCATGAGAAAAACCTGATTAAACTAGTCAAAGTTGACTCAAATGAACAATATGTTGACTTATTTACCAAAGATTTTGATGAACAAAGATTTAAGTATCTGATTACAGCTATTAGGATGATAAGCATTTACTAGTTTATCTCTTTTGAAAAGCTTTACAATCTAAGCCCTAGTACAAAAGTTCTTTCTTAAAATAAATTTGAAGTATGAGTTCTTCCGAAAAGAAATTTACCCTCGGAAGATATCTTTATCTATCTTCCGAAGACAAATTCCTTTGAACAAGTATTTCCTTCCGAAGATTTTTTCGATTCGGAAGAATATTTAATCTTATATCGAGTATACTTCGAAACTTTAAAACTTCTTCCCGAAGAAGACTACTTTACTCTCGGAAGCAAATTTCTCTTCGGACATAATTTGCCTTCGGAAGTAAAACTGGCCTTGGAAGATATTACATTCGGAAAACTATTTCTCTTAGAAGAAAGCCTTACTGTGTAACGGAAATCTTTGGGCCCTACTCAATAAAAAGGTAAGATTTTATTAATGATGTCGGAATATTTTAAATGGTTTATCCTTACCGCCCCTATCATATCAGAACCCGAAATGTCCTTTCCCCTTATCCATCTGACATTTTATCCCCATTTAAATCTTCCAACTTCTTTTCTTTAATCTTTTTACCCGCTCACAAGCCTTAAATTTCCAACATCTTCTCTGCAACTCTTTCTCAAATTACTTTGCTCCCTCTGTTATTTCGAAATAATGGCCTAAAATCCTCAGCATAACCAAGTTGCAATCCTTGATTCTTCATAGGATGCTAACTTTGTCCTCGTTATCTAATTTCTAACTAAATCCACTTACTTCACCGCCCTCACTATAAACCCCATTGTTTACACCAACCATATGGCTGAATTTTGGGCAAATGGTCAAAGTGATACATTGAACGGAGTAAGGGTTATCAAGTCGAGCATCTGTGGACAAGACTTGATCATATCTAAACAAACCATCAGGGAGCATTTGGAGCTTCATGATGAAGACACTCCCATGGAATTTCCCAAGTCTACTCTTGACGGCACTTATACCCAAATGGGATATGGTGAAGATGTGACTAGGTCAACTGTTTACAAATTTAACTTTTCTTACAACTGGAACTTCCTGCTCCATATTGTTCTCCATTTTCTATCCAAGAAATCAAGTGGGTGGGATCAAATTCTCTATGATTTGGGATGCCTTGTTCATGGATTGGTTAGAGGCCTCAAATTCAACTATTCTAAGTTTGTGTTGAATATCCTTAGAGGTAACCTCCACAAGGAGCCATTCTACATGTATCCCAGGTTCATTCAAGACATCATCAATTATGAGCTAGATCAAGACAAAGTCAACTTGATGAAACACTTCTTGTCCCTCATATGAGTCCAAGCATCTTCAAATTCCTAAAGAGGGTGTTCACAAACTTCTCTGGTAGATTTACTGACCTTCTTCATGGTATGATTGAGCCAATGGCTCCTGGTGGCATCGCTGTAAACTAAATAGGTGATGAACCCATACTAGACACCACCACTTCACTGCCAATCGTTACTCCCCACCCCATTAAATTCATTTACCAGATACATTCCAAACGAACTCTTGTTCAAACTACTCTGATTGAACAAGTTCCCCCTGTTCAAGCTGAAAAGGCTAGAATGAAAAAATGGGCTCCCACTTATTGACCTCAATATTAGTGTTGAGTCTCCTTAGTCTTAACCTGATGAGCTAGAAACCCAAACCATTAGCCCTTAGGGTGAGTCTTAATACTCCCCTGAGCAAACAAAAAAGGACAACCAAATCAGTGGCTCTATGCCATTAGATATTAATCAAGATCCTGGGTCACTAGGAATAACCTTTATATTTTTCATTGACCTATTAACCTGATCTGATGAAGATCTCATGTTCCATCAGGGCCATGATGTTAATCTACCACACCAATCTTTGGATCAACTAAGCCCTAAGGAACCTCTGATTTCTAGCCCCTGTCAGCAAAGCCAAATTGAAGTGAGTCCCAAATATGTGGAAGGGACTTATGTAAACTCAAGTTCTACTACTAAGAGTGTCTCACTGGGCTCTCAGGATAGTGGTAATATCTCTGAGACTGAGTGCAGGACCGGTGAAGGGGTTCATTTACAACACAACAACACAAAGAGGAGATTAACTAAAACTTAATCAAACAGTGAACTGGATTAACCACAATAAGACACTAAGAACACAACTAATGTAAGAGACAGAACACAAGAGAACAAGTATATGGTTTTCAAGAATGCAGTATATTGCTTTTCTATGTTCTATTACAAGTGTTACAAAGCATATTAGAAAGATACAAGAACATGAGATACTTATACTACATCCTACAGCCGACTACACTTTGAAAGCCAGCTGGATACAATTGACTAGACACAAACAAAATCAATTGTAGAGTCAAAAGGAAGATTGCCTTTTGACTAGTGACTATGACATGCCGTAGTTCACATCCTTATCTATTACAAAAAGGATAAAGTACATAAAGTAGAAAGTTATAGACTCAAGACCTCAATATACAGTTACCAAAAGCATGGACCTTTTCACCAACTCATGTAAGTTGGTGACCCTACAGAGATTCAACGGAAAGGTGTCTAGCTTTATGGAAAAGTACATCAGATAAAGCATGTGTCAAAAGTCTTTGGAAGAAATATGTCTTCATGAGTTGAAGCTTCGAAAGACTTTGTCTTTGAGGCTTCGGAAGACTTCATATTTGGCTTCGGAAGATATTGGTCTTGGCTTTGAAAGATTTTGGTCTTGGCTTCGGAAGATTTCACACTTAGAATACTTATGTTGTATGTGTGAAACTTCCTAAGCATTCTTCTTCATAGCACTTGTGCAACATGCATGATAGACTTTGGATGTTTAGGTTGCATCAGCCTCTTCATTAATCTCTACAAACTCCCCCTAGGCTAATGCTACCAAAACACTTAGTAGACTACAGATATCAACAGTCCTCATAAGGATAATCACCATTCCTTTCTTCATAAGGTGATCAGGATCCTTCAGACTGTCAAAATGTCTTCTCATATCAAAGAGGTCATGCAGAGGCAACTGAAACATATCTTGCCATGTGTAAATGTCTTCAGTGCCTTGATCTCTAATGACATGCCATCTTTCTGGATTTGTGGTGTATGTCCAAGACAAGATGGGTCTTCCTGATGCTAGAG